>JAOVYX010022121.1:0-14974 GCA_035668315.1 Drosera spatulata | reverse complement strand
CGGTGAGAATCCCATGATGATCCCAGGGCTTGGCGGTGGCGATTTGGGTGGCGGGGTGGTGGATAAGAGAGGAGAAGATGAAGTGAAGAATGGGGAGTTTAGGGAGGATACGATGATCCCAGGGCTTGGTGGAGATGATTTGAGTCGCAGGGCGGTGGAGAAGAGAGGAGAAGATGAGATGAAGAATGAGGGTTTTGAAGAGGATGCGATGATTCCGGGGCTTGGTGGTAGTGTTTTGAGTCGTGGGATGGTGGGAAGTAGCAGGGTAGATGTGGCGAAGGGTGAGGATTCGTTTAAGAGGGATGATGAGTGGGATAGTGATGATAGTGAGGATGATTTGCGGATTGTTTTGAATGAGAGTAATCCTATGGAGATGAATGGGATGGTGGCGATTGACGATGATGATAAAGATGGTGACCCGTTGGTCATTGTTTCGGATACTGATGCTGCAGTTCATCAGCCTGCTGAGGAGCAGGAATGGGGCGAGGGCGTCGGGCAGGTTGGGGATGGAGAAAGAAAGGAGATTGCCGAGGCTGGGAAAGTGAATGCAGGTGGTATTGTGGCTCCCAAGGTTGCTTATAACAACTTTGGGTACCATCCATTTCATTCACAGTATAAGGTTAGTCATGTATCATTTGTTCGAATGTCATACTACTGAATTTTTACGTTTAACTGTTTGATGCTTCCCGTTGTTTACTTGGGTTGATTTGTAATCGAAGTTATCAGCATCACCGATTCATTTAGAGTGTGAAAAATACAATGAGTCACATATGGTAGTTTATTAATACAATGGAGAAGACTGAGTTAGTGATGAACTGATAATTGTTAGTCTAGCATCTGAGGGGTTGGGATGCAGACTCAAGTAGAAAGATGAACCGAATACAGTCACGTGACACACGAAATCCTAAATCGGCAAAATGAAGTATAAGATCCGAGTCTGGCACGACTTGAATGGGTAATCACTGCGGCAGAAGAGTTCTTCCTTTTCTTGGCGATGACATTTGACTTAGGCATCCTAAGCAATTTACAGTCATGGTTGTGTGTACTTAGAGCATGGCAATCTAGACTGATTGTTCCTTTTCCAGTAATCCATAAGTTTTGCTCGTTGACTATATTCCTTGCTTGCTCAGGATTTCTTTAGATCTGTTAGTGATTTGTGCAATTTAGACTTGACCCTTAAGATTAAGATTCCATTCCTGCAGTATAAGCATGTAGTCTACCTTAAAATAAGGGTTTACCTTTTTTTTCCTCTCTCTCTCTCTCCCTTGTTTTCCCAGATTATGGCTTTTGGGAACAATTAACCAAGAGGGTTATTGTTTCTTTAGGGACAATAAGTATCTCTTGTGGTGCTGTTTAGGAGGCCCAAGGGGGATTGTTACTAGCCGTCTTGTATGGATCATGTTAGCACTTCCTACTTGTAATAGGAAAATAGTAAGCTCTAGTTTCATAAGTCGAACGCCTGCTCCTAACTATATCTCAGACACAGCATATTATATATCTCAGACACACCATATGCCGTTCTCCAATGAGGCTGACTTTTCCTGTCACTATTGTAGAGGAATTTAGTCAGCGAGGAAGTCCAGCTTTTGTTGCTGGCAATTTAACCCCAAGCGCAACCCTGACCTGTTAGAGTTCGTTTCACCAATGTGTGATGCTGTTGTTGAGAACTTAGAAGTAGCCTTTTGTGAAAAAGACATGCTGCTCTGGAATCGTGTGCCAGTTTATCATAACCAACCTCAGTTACTTCAGTTTCTTTATTTGTAATGTGGTATCACATTACATTGTTGTCAAAGGCGAATGAGGCGCTCGCCTGAGGCGAGAGGCGAGGCGAGACGAGGGGGTGGCACCTTGCCTCTAAGTAGGCAATGCAACTTCAATAAGGTGATGCCTTTTTGGTATTAGGCGAAAGGCGGGCTAAAGGGAGAGGCGAGACAAGGCTATGCCTTCTTTAATTGTTCTAGTTTTAATAGCTATTTCAAAAGCTTTTTTTATTAGATCTTATTTATGGGTTGTTACATTGGAAATATAATCTAATTGGCTTTTCAATACTAGGTACATGGGAAAGAAAACCCTAATTCAATGAGCAACCGTTCAACTCCAAATTTCAAGTTTTGATTTTAACCTTTGAGATCATGTATGTTTCCCTTCTTCTTCTTCTATAACTACATTCTTCCCGCTCTTCCTACTCAGGCCAATCTCTCCACTTCTCAAGCCAATCTCTATCATTTTAGATCGAAAAAAGGCAGCGGAAGGCTCAAGGAGAGATCTGGAAGTATGCTTATTTGGCTAATCCTAAAGACAAAAATTCAATTACTTGTAACTTGTGTGGAGTTGTAACAAAAGGCGGTATATGTCGAGCAAAGCAACACATTGTCGGAGGACACAAAAATACCAAACCTTGAAAAAAAAAAAAGAGTCCCTGATCATGTAAAGCTTGAAATAAGGGAGTATATTGAGCTCAAAAAGTAAATAAAGGCAACAACAAATATGACGTCCGAGGATGATTAATATCTTATCAAGAATTAAGAAGTTCAATGTTTTCTTCTTGTATAATATTTCTATCATGTTATTTTGTGAACTCTTGAAAACCTGGTATAGTGGAGACGTCGTCATGCGATATTGATCAATGACTATTTTCATTATTAAATGTCTAATTTGTTGCATTACTTATTTTGAATATTATGTTGATACATTTCCTTGATGAGGTACGACGTAGGTAAAATCTTATGTCTTATATAAGAAGCGCCTGTATTTACTAAGGCGCTCGCCTCACTATCGCCTCTCGCCTCAGGCGATATGCTTCATCGCCTCGGCTCGCCTTTCGCCTTTGACAACAATGTGACATTACATGATTTAACAGATTGATAGGGCTATGATCACGAATTCTATACCTATCGCTTCTTAGAACCACCCTATATTTTAAAATATCAAATAAACATTGTTGACAGTTACATACCTCTTCTTACGGGGGATAACGGAAAATGCAATGAAGAACACTGACATACTTCTTTCGTACATTGAGTTGTGATATTTTCCTTCATTCATATCAAGTAGTAATCTGATTTTTCTCGTTTTTGCTTGCAGTATGTAAGGCCTGGTGCTGCACCTTTACCTAGTGGCCCTCCTGTTGCTCCCGGGGGAGCGGTGGGCCAAGTCCACCCATCTACGAGCATTGGTCCTGGCCGTGGAAGAGGGGATTGGCGTCCAACTGGTATAAGTGCTGCCGCTCCTGCTCAAAAAGGTTTTCAGCCAGGTTATTGGGGCTCCAATAACTCAGGCCGGGGTGTGGGTTTGGACTTCACTCTCCCTTCCCACAAGTATGGTTCCCTTGATCCCTTCTATTGCAATCGAGGATTTTTTTCCCTATACTTTGTTGTGTAGGTTGTTTTGTTGGGAAAAGCGGTTTGTGTCCATTCTCTCGTTTCTTTCCGCTATCTAGTCAGCCTCGTTACTGGGATCAAGTATTCACATGTCCATGTGGTGAATTGGACAGTTCTTTGTTCTATTGCTAGGGCCAGTCATGTTTTCCGTTTTCCTTGACAGCTTTTTCATGTTCAGCAATAAATCAATAGAAAGTAGAACGTGGGAAAACACAAATTTTTCTTTTTCAGTAAATCTTGTTGTATATCATAATCTGTGGTCATTGTAGATTAACTCTAACACCTTGATCATTGAGTGTCAATGGCAAGTGCAAATGAGTTTCGGTTTTGTTTTCAGACATATACGATGATGCTGCCACAAGCAAATAGTCGGAAAAGGAACACACATTTGCTTTTCATTTTCATTTCATTAATACTTCATTAAGAAGTCTTTTGCTTGCTTCTTGTCATTTTCAGGACCATCTTTGAAGTTGATATTGATAGCTTCGAGGAAAAACCATGGAAATACCCCGGAATTGATCTGTCTGATTATTTCAATTTTGGTTTGAACGAAGATACATGGAAGGAGTATTCCAAGCAGCTGGTTAGTAGCATCATGATATCTCAAACAGTTATTTTCATGGTTTGATTTAGCTTTCTAGGGTGAAGATTTCATCACTTGACAACCTGGTCTGAGTTTCAAATGGAAGCAAGTTTTATGTAATAGGTGTTTGGTAACTATTACAAAGAAACAAAAGTCGGACCTTTCCTTGTTTTCAATCTCACATTCTCACTTGCCGGGATCCAAGGCGGAGATGATGATGATTATCTTGATGCAGCTTCTGAATCTTTTGATGACATGGTATTGGACATCTCTTTGTAGGAGCAAACACGCTTGGAGTCCACTATGCAAAGCAGAATTCGTGTGTATGAGAGGGGCCGTAACGAGCAGGTAATTTAATTATTGAGCTCCTTTATCTGATTAAACTGAATAGTCATAACTTATGATCCACAGCTAGAGGTGCAATGTGAAAAATAAATGAGATTTGACGTTGCAGGGGTATGATCCTGAACTCCCCCCAGAACTAGCTGCTGCAGCTGGCCATGATTCTTCGGCAGTGGATGCAACTGCTCACAAGACAATCGGTGCACCGAATGACCTGGAGAAGGGGGCTTCAGTTGCACAACCTTCAATAGTATGCATTCTTGATGTCTCTCATGCTTGTTGATCACCAACTGAATTATTTCATGAAACCTGAAACCATGAAGTTTCCTTTCTAGCAACCTGTGAACAGCGTCTGGTTCTGCTTCTTTATCATCAAGTATTTGCAACCAAAATAAAAGCTGATTTTTTTTTGGTCAAAAATTAAAATAAGCTAAAATAAAATAAAAGTTGTTCATGTAATCTTTGTTTATTTATTTTTTTTAATATAAAGTTCATGCAATTAAGCCACACATTTGTACTTATTAGAATCCTATTCTTTTCAGCCAATAGGAAGAGCAATACAAGTTGAAATTGGATATGGTGAACGTCTTCCCTCTGTGGATACTCGGCCTCCAAGATTCCGTGATTCTGATGCAGTTATTGAGGTGAGTTACACCAGGTTCTCTTGCAACTTAATCTTCTTGTTCATTTCTCTGTCATTGTTCTCATGTTGGCAGTTTTTACACCAGTAAAAATAGATATTTCTGCATATTTGGTCAAACAGATTGTACCAGAAGGCGGCTCAGCTGCTGTAGATGAACCCTCTGATAAACGAGACCTTGATGACACAAAGACGGACCAGACAGTTGATGCAACTCAAGAAGAAAGCCCACGAGTGGAGAATCAGCATTCTGATGAGGGTCGTGATTCTTATCGAGATTCGCATGCAGATGGCATAAAAAAGTCTCGAGCCACAAGTTCTGTTCAGGATGGGATGCTAAACACAGAAGAGGTTTCGTCATCACCGCCGGAGTCGCCAACAGATTACCAAGATGGTTCAAGAAGTGTGAGCCCTGTGAATTCGGGCAAGACCATTGGGTGAGTATTTAAGGAGAAGAGCGAATTTAAATTTCATTTTATGTTCTATTTTATGACTTTTAGATTTCATTATAGTGATAGATTAATACGTTTGTGAAACAAGCATGCCAAGACTTTCTTGGACGTGTTTGTAGTGAACCTCGTCTCTGCGAAAGCATACTTGTGCTCTGTGGGGTACGACTGCATACAAAATTCCTTCTGCAGATGTAGCTGGGGTGGAAGTATTCGGCATGAGTCTCCTTTGTGTCTTATTAGAGATAAGGCTTGTCATTATGGTGCAGTACTTGAGCCACTTCCCATTTTCTTAGTACGAATGACAACATTACTTTCCCCTAAAAGAAGAAAAATAAAAGAGAAAGTAAAAAGGACAACATTTCTTTAGTTTATGGATTGTGCCAGTTAGAACATTTCTGTACTGCTCTTGAGATGAATGCCAGACCATTTTGCGTTTCTGATGTTTTGCCGTTTTGCATTTTAGGCAGACAAAAGCTCGTGTACGTGAAAAATCTCCTACATCCTCGGCCACTGGTGGACTACATGAAAAATCTGCTGATGACCAGCTGGGGGAATCAAGCATACGGTCAAAAGCCCATAGTGTTGCCTCTGATGACGAGCGTGCTTCAGCAGATAGAATATCAGGAAGGAAAATGGAGGAGGATACCCTGGATGACAAGAATGAGCTTCTTCCGATAAGGAAACAGAAGCTGGTTTCCCATGTTGAGCCGCGGTCTGTGAGCGTGGCTGGTGACACTGGCAACTTGAAGGGTGCTAGAAGTAGTGAAAACAGCAAGGCAACGGTGAGTAGCAGAGATAACGACAAATGGAGCGATGGTGTTGATGAAGAAGTTATTCAGGATAGGCAAGCTGCATACTCAGGCGATGTCAAGAGACGCCAGCATGAAGGTACACAGGCTCCACGAAGGAAAGAAGGGCGGGTTGAGTCTCAAAGAAGTCACTCATTATCGAAGGGTAGGGATGATCCTTACTCTCATCGAGACTGGGATCCATATGCGGCACACCATGTTCATGCAAAGGCTGAGGTTTTGGACAGGAGAAGAGAGAGAGACTATGCTAATGGATCATTGCATCGTCGAGAAGATGATCCCCGTGGCAGAAGGATTAGAGATGAAGATCAAAGAGAGCACAAGCGTGTTGATGAAACAACTCGACACAGAGGTCAGATCAGAGTTGCGGAGAGGAGCGACAAAGACGGGCAATTATATTCAAGAAAACCGTTGGAAAATGGCAGTTGGAGAGGCTATGACAAGGAGAGTGGTGCCCGTTACCAGGAGAGCATGGAGGATCCTCACAGCAAGAGACGAAGGGATGATGCTCACCGGAGCCGGGATCCTATGGATAAAGAAATTTTGCTTGATCATAGAGAAATAAGTGGTCGTCGGAAGAGAGAAAGGGATGAGCAACCAAGGGATCATCCCTATGATAATCGCCATACTTCAAGGCAGAAGGACGAGAGCTGGTTACAGAGAGAGAGGTCCGAGAGACCATGGGAAAGAGATGAATGGAGCCGTGGCAAGCAATCATATGAAGAAAATTTGTCCAAAAGGCAAAAAGATGATGCACGTGGTGGAGGTCAGACTAACCATTCCAGATCAAAGGATGATCACAGAGGATATGATAAAGACCATCTGTTTCAAGATACAGGGAGAAATAATAAAGTACCTAAGAGGAAGGAGAGAGCCGAGATTCAAATTGATTCCCACTACAGGGGCAACGAGGATGTCTTCTCTCATGGGGATCAATTCATTCAGGAAGAGAAAAGATCCCGGCAAGAGAGGTCGGGGGCTCGAAGTGATCGCGCTGTTCATGCATCTGATGACCAGGGGGTGCATGAGAAGAAACATAAAGAGTCCAGGAAAGCTAGAGAATCTGAAGGTGGGCAGACGAAGGGACGCCGTGAAGAGAAAACTGATAGAGTTGAGATGGTACGTTTTGCATTGTCCAAATTATATATGAGGCCTCACATATCAAGTGAGAATTCTTTCCCAGTAGTATGTTTAGTTGAGGCTGTAAGCTACACCCTGGAAATGATGGAAAAAAGTTTTCTCAAAGCTACTTTTTGCCGTTTTGCTCTTGTTTTTAGGTTAATTGCATTCTAGCGATGTCATTTGTTTGTCGATATGTGCATTATCTCTTATATATTAGATACAGGATCATAACCTTCAAGATATCAGATGTACGAGTTCGCCAAATACGAAATAAATTTATCTCTTGGATTTTCAAGGGAAGTGACTATTTTTCTTCGTGTTTCTGTTCTATATAGGAACACGTTGAGTATGTTTATGAACATCTATCAGTGCTGATGACCTTGCCCTTATTCATACATTTAATTATATCAGTTCTTTTTCTTTTTTTTTCTTTTTTTTTTTGGAGTGATGGATTTTATAGTACTATTGCATTATGCTTAGAGTTTTTAGCTTCATGCTTGAGATTTCATTATGAAGTTTAGAGTGAATGCCTCTTCCTTTCTAGGCTGGTTCAAAGGGTACTGAGCAAGCCAAAGTTCAGCATGAGGATTCAGCTCATCATCAACATACGAAAGACCCACGTGATGATGCTTCCTCAGACGAAGAGCAGAAAAATTCAAAGAGAGGTCGTTCTAAGCTGGAGCGTTGGGCAAGTCATAAAGATAGAAGTCTTGATGTCAATGCTAAGTCATCATCTTCTTTGAAAGCGAAGGAAACATCCCAAGATAACGGACTGGTATCTGGTATTGCTGCCACTGCCTCGGAGGAATCTGCCAGAAAAACTGACGTGGTTAGTAACAATCCTTCTGTTGGTGACGGTAAAGAAGTTGCAAGCCGAGACACCAAGGATACTGACTCGAAACCCCTTGAGGGTCGACACCTGGACACTGTCGAGAAGTTGAAAAAGCGGAGCGAGAGATTCAAGCTCCCACTGCCCATTGAGAAGGATGCTCTGACCGTCAAAAAGATGGAAAGTCAACCTTTACCTTCTTCTCAAAAGGACAGTCCGGCAATTCCAGAGGTGAAGCCTGAGCGCCCTGCTCGAAGGAGAAGATGGGTCAATAGCTAAAGTCAGGACAGGAGAGATCCGTTAGTCAACACAGTACTCCTCCAGCTTCAAGATGTTCTCGGCTGCCAACATATCCTGCCGGAAGTGCTATGTGATGGACCCGACACAACAAAAGCATGCCAAGATTGAAGTTCTGTACCATATGTTATTAACCATTTGAGGGCTGAATAAATTCTTATATCTATGGTTCTGCGGCTTCTGCCATGTACTTGCCTGATACATATAAATACTTGAATGTAACAATGGATATGACATAGATGGTCACACATTCTACTTGTGCTTTGAGAACAGTATCTTTGTAATATTTGTACTGATGGGACTGGGAATGGTCCAGTAAGAGGCGGCGGTGAATCAAGTCTCCTGATTTGCTCATGCAGGAACCTGCAACCCTGAACTCTGCCTCTGCTGCTGGTGCGGATGCTGCTGTCATAGGTTTCATGAAGTTCTTGCTTGTTTCAGAAGATAAACTTTTGCATGAAAGGTATTGCTAGCACCTTCAGCTGAGAGGTTGAGCCTAACATAGTTTAACGAGATGAGCCATTTTGGTTCGTGCATTTGTATGTTAATTTGTTACGAGAGATTGTGGATTATTTTCCACCGTGTGGCACGGAGATTGCAGGAGTTGTAGGAATTGTATACGATACACTCAGTGAAGCATCATACAATGTATCTGTGAGTTACTGCTTCACTTGGAAACATGGGTATACTGATTCCTGAAACTTAGATGTGTACAGTTTTTCCATGAGCAGTAATACGAGTCGGCTGTAGTTTCATGGCTGAGTTACCCTGTATACAGAACTAACGGAGAACAAAGGACGCTGTGGGGTCTTTTTGAGTTACTTCAGATGGTTCCTGATTGGCCTTTCTGTCGCTGTTGTTTGTGTATGGCTCGAATGTTGAGATGATTGTTGAATGGAGCGGCTGCTTATTCTTTGTTACGTGCTCGTGGAATCTGACCATATATCCTCTGTCTATTGATACCATATCAGTTGATGGTTCTCTGTCATGTGCTGCCCCTAGCTCACCCCTGCTGATACGCTCTGTCGGGCTTCCATGGTTTCAGAAAAATATTTGATGGTTTTAGACAGTAACTGGATGAGAATGTATTTCATCTGAGTCGTGATTTTGATGTTAGAGGTTGATGTAAGGACAGTAGTATAAATCTAAAAATTTACCTCTGGTACGTCAACTTTGAATTTTGAAAGTACAACATTTTGAAAATGCTTTATCATGTTATTGATCTGGTCATGGAAATTTCGTGTCCATTGATTATGATTTATTAAGAAAGAAAACGAAAAAAAAAAAAAATATCCACATAATCCCTTTAGATACAAGACGTATGGAGGACATCATTGAGGAAAGAGTTGCTTATCATCGAACTAACCCTTCTTAACACTGATTATGATTTGTTAAAAAATCACAAATATGTGAGGCCGTGTATCGTTCGTGGTAATCGATCTCGGAATGGATTACTATATTCCTATGGAGTAAGAAAAATCGTGTGCGGTTTCATGATTGAATCGGAATGGGAGCTTTTCGGATTGAATCACTTTCCAAGGAGTCGAGCTTTAACCCCGGAAAAGGAATGGAAAGTTAGTCAAACACATCGCTTGCCCTCATCGTGTGGTGGTGGCTATCATCGTAATCTGGGTCTCCTCGTCACCAACGCCGTTTTGCGTCGTTCGTCATTACGAAAAATCTGTGTTGTTCATCCTTGTCACCATCGTGGTGGTGCTCATTGTCGTGGTGGTGCTTGTCCTCGTCATCGTGGTGCTGCTGGTCCTATATATTGTTGTTCATCGTCCCGTTGCTCGTCGTAATCGCCAACTCATATCACTACTAGATTTGAAGGGGCAAAGGCTGATTGCATCTCACATGGCGGCTAGAGTTAGGGGAGTTGATGGAGAGCGACAATGAACATTGAACAAAATTGAGGGTTTGGATCTATATTTTAATGGCAATATTGTCCAACTTTCTATTAAATCAAATCCTCGATTCTTTGAAGGATGAAACCAAACACATGCCCATGAAATGGATTATAGTATTTTACTAGGTTCTAGCTAAACACAGATATTAAAATTTCACAAAGTCGGGAAACTACAAGTCCTTGATAAACAACTGAGCAAACACTCTACTAAATCATGGGCTCCTGCAGCTGTGTTCATCAAGTGCAATACGTGGGTTCCCGTCATCTAAAAATTCTCGATGAACACACAAACTTCCAGGCGAGGTCCTTTGATGTTTTGGATATAAGCAGGAACGTGACACAGCTTCGAAGACAGCTCTCACCTTGGATAATATGTAGGAGTAACCGGAACACATAAGACTTATGGCAGGAAGGTCCGGCCATTGTCCTGATCCCTCAACTGGCAGTGAGATGCTACCAGGAGTTCCGACCCAAATGCAAGGATGGACAGCAGGAAACAAGCAAAGCACGAAGCTCTGCCATTCGGTCGAGTACAAATCAATACAGACGCTGCTACCTATGGACAGGGGGTGGTGAGATTAGGTGCCAATAAGGGGAGCTGCTGGGAAGAACGTCACCGAAGTTGCCCCAGTGGTGATGGCAGTCAAACTCAGATAGGGTTTCTCAACTACGAAAATTCGAAAAACATAATTCGATCAGTTAAATCTGAATTCCATTCCAAGGACAATCCTACAGAATAGAAACAACACGTTTCAGCTTCAAAACGCTCCCTTTCAGTAAGGTGAAAAACGCCCCTGATAACATTTCAACGAGTAAAGCAATGCTTCAGATTAATCTCAGCAGCAATCAACTCAAAGGCTTCGCCAAAAAGAAAAAAAAAAAAAAAAGACATGCATCCACCGGAACCTGAACATTAGGATGGCTACCACCGAAGTGGCGCCTTATTAAACTACCACCAGGTTAACAGTCGTACCTTCAACACTGCATTTGTCACGGAAGCAAGCGCCACTCTTATCCGGTAGACTCCTTTCGGCTCCACATAGTCCAGCTTAAATATAACATGCCATGTGCTTCCACAAACACTTGCAATTTTGATATATCAAAGGCACTCCTTTCACATTAATATTTAAGATCAAAATACCGGACTTTCACAAATAACCTTGGATAAATAAAATTATCTCTTAGATTTATCAATTCCCTTATTTTATGCTTTTGAAAATTCTAGTAAAATCATTATAACTTCAAATAAAGTTAAATACTTACAAATTATACAGTGTCGTTGACAATTAAGCGAAAGCCCGATCAATTGGTTCTAATATTCATGCATCATCTTGGTCGTCAGTGTTCATATCATGTTGGATTGAGTTGCTCTATTTGCTGTTTTTAAGACTAAAACATTTTCTGAAGCTGTGAACCATTAACTAAACATCTGGTGCTCGATATAACTAGGAATTACACCGGTTGCAACGATATTCCATTAGGATCTACCAAATGCCCTTCAGGAAGAGTATTGTGGTTTCCTCAGCCCTCTCATCGTGTAACGCCTCAACCTATTATCATATATGTAGTGACGATGACAATGTGTCACGATATTTGACCTTATTGTTACACAGGATACATGCAGTGAAGACTTCAAGAACTACGCCGATCTATTGTTCAAGACATTCGGAGATCGAGTCCAGTACTGGACGATAGTGTACGAACCAAATCTTGCAGCCAGGCAAGGGTATAACTATGGTTACTTCGCCCCTGGCCATTGCTCCACCTACATGGGTAACTGCACAACCAGAAACTCCGCAAGTGAACCCTACGTCATCGTCCACCACCAGCTCCTTGCCATGCTGTGACCATCGACTTGTATAGGAAGAAATACCAGGTACAAACACTGGAGCTTTAGCATAACGACGAGCTCATTGTTACCACACACAATAATAAGGATGTTTAATTTGTTATCTAACAAGTGAGATTATGGATATCATATGTAGGCAAAACAAGGAGGAATCATCGGCTTCAGTATAGCCACTGACTGGAATTTGGCGATAGATCATAAGCCCAACAGCCGTGCCGCAGCAAATAGAGCCAATGACTTCTTGACCGGAAGGTAATAATGACTTACATCCTATAAGAGATATCATATTGAGTAATCACCACTATATCCGTAAAACTAAAAGCAGTTAAATGAGCATCTACTGTAGGTTCCTTGAGCCGGTGGTATTCGGGCGATACCCTAAGACCATGTGCGATATAGTCGGGGACAGAATATCGGTCTTCACAGATGAGCAGATCAGGCTGCTGAAGGGTTCCTATGATTTTGTCGGGCTCAATTACTACACCACAAATTTCGTATATGACACCGGCTTGCGTGCTTATGTCAACCTGAGTTACACCAATGACTGGGGTGCTGGCCAAACACAAAGTACCTTTACTGATAAAATAACATCCACGTTGTTTGATAGCATAACTCATTCGAACGTTCGGCTATATATCACACAACTAAGTCTTATCACTAATCTCTTGCTCTTTTGCTTGATGATCACAGTTAGGACTCAAGGAGAACCTATTAAGAGGTAATGGTTCTTAGTTTACTCGATAAACATTAGATAAAAAATGGACGACCATATTTTGCAAAAATCCCTTAGTTTTGTTTGTGTTAGTATCTGTAATAAGATTCATGCCGTTGCTTCAGACCGTGCTGTCCTGGCTTTACATCTATCCTGAGGGTCTCACCGACCTCCTGTCCTACGTGAAACAAAAGTGTGGCTATCTTCCGATCATCATCACCGAGAATGATAACTCAAAGCAAAAATTTCACTTTTAGTATAACGATCATTGCAGCTAGCTGCTACTGCTATAACTTTTGAGGCATCGATTGTTATTTACAGGAGTGGCTGATGCAAACAACACATCTTTATCGATAGACGAGGCTCTTGTTGATGACCTGAGAATCAAGTACCACAAGCAACATCTGACCTACCTTAAAAAAGCAATTCAGTAAGCATATATATGACCAAATTAGATTTCAACTTAAGTATTGGAATATCTGTATACTAAACGAACCGAACTACGATGTTTTCAGGGGTGACTTGAACGTGCTGGGATACTTTGCATGGTCATTCCTCGACGATTTCGAATGGTTCTCTGGCTACACGATCGGGTTCGGCTTCCACTAAGAGGATTTCAATACCTTGGTGAGGTACCCAAAGAACTCAGTCACATGGTTCAAGGAGTTCCTCCAAAAATCAAACACGACCACGACCACCACCCCACCAAGGACGAGCTCTGAGCGTTTATTATCACACGCCTTGCTCTCAGAGGAAACAAATGTTGGATGTATTATAATAATAAATCATGTTGGTTTTATTTATTGTTGTATTGGGTTAATTTTGTTGGTGTATTCCATTAAGTTATTGGACTTTTAGGTCTAATATGGGATGATTAGTGTGGATTGGATAGTTGTTTATTGGTTTATGATGAGATGATCCAATATTCGCTACACTATAAATACAATTAGGTCATCTTTCTTAATCCTAACCGTGCAATATACGGAGTCTCATCAAAGGCAGCCGACAGAGGATTAGGGAAATGAAACCTGTTAACATGTGTTGATAGTGACAATTTACATATTCAATTCCACTGTTTTTCATTATGAATTCAACCAATCAAGATAACATGTGTCGTTTATAATCTGTGATTGCGTTCTAAATCCAACTATAATAAAAGATCTTGATTAAATTGTCCTACATTTGTTATCAGAGCAAACCATAGATTGGATCTAGAATCATATAGATTGATTTTGATAAAATTAGGAATTTCAATCTCGATTGAATTAAATTGTACCATGATATGTGGATCCGATTTTGATGATATGCAAGATCCAAATTTTCGTGTTAATTACATAGATTGAATTTTTGTGTTATTTCTTCGAAGGTATCCAATAAAATTGGAACCATACAAAATAGATTTGCATGGTCCCTGATGACATGCACACAGTTTTTTATGACGTCATATGCTGACACATGCGTTGACATCATGTTGACGTCATCTACCCTATTGTTGATGTCAGCGCATGCATATGCTGACATCATTAGCTTATATGATGATGCAGTAATTCAAACATTAAATAAAACACGTAAACTTGTTCTAATAAATTTAGGTCGGGTTTGATGTTTTGAATTTTTTAACACAACACAAACCGAATGGTATAAATTCTTTAAGAAAATAATAAGAATTGAATGACAAGACCAATTTTGGTTGTGTTTTCATTAGTAACTATATCCCATTATTTGAATCACACTATAAGGATTTATGCGAGTAATATTAAATTTATTTCTAAGATTATGATGTTATTTAATTAAGTTGTAATGTTCAATGGGATCTTTATAATTAAATTTTGTTACTAATCCTTGGGATGTCTGAAATTTTACTTCATGATCATTGATCCAAAGATGGTGATTGTGTATTAACACTTCAAAAAAACGTCATAATGACTACCTATATTTTTATGATCGGTTATTAGCGATGAAAAAAATATTTTTCCTCGTAAATTATTTTTAGCAATCGAAAAGCACCATCCGTCGGAAAATTCTAATAATAACCCCCTCCCCCCTCTCC
>JAOVYX010022120.1:0-14978 GCA_035668315.1 Drosera spatulata | reverse complement strand
TCCTTATCCAAACCCTTCCTAGTTGGGGATCAACTAGGTGGCGACTCCGAAGAACCGCACCACCGACGGTGCGCATTCCCCTCCTGTGACGGATCGGACGTGCTCACAGTGATCATTACTTCGATATTCTTGAGCAACCGTATTTATGGGATTGATCCCTATTTATTCTATCTACGTTCTTATTCTCGTAGGGATCTAATTTGATGTGCCTGTGTTAGCACGCATCAAATTACATGAAATTTTTTTTGAACTTGAATATAATGAGTTTAAGAACTCCAATATGGGAATGAATATTGATGAAAGTGATTTTAATGGTCAATGAAATTTACTTGAAGATGATTTTGATGATTTTAAAAGGGAATTGCAGTCTATGATGAAGTTGAGCACGGAAATTCTATGCTTGAAATACTTCCTATCATAACTCATGAATTTTTGTCTGTTTTGGATGTTCCTAGTTATAGAATTAAAAATGTATTCAATCTCATTCAAATTTTTCATATTTATGTGATCCTTTTATCTTTTTGATGTTTTTTATGGTCTTACGGAGGACATTGAAATGTCAAGTTTCATTACTACTTTCTCATGTATCAAAGTACTATTAAAAGTCTTACTTGGACTGAGTTGATATATCATATTTAGAATATAAGATTTTTTAAAAATATCAAATACAAGAAGATCAAAGTAGTTGTTGAGTCAAACCTATGATGTATAGAAAATGAATGATAGGCAAATTAGTCTTAGAATGTCCTACTATGTATAGATCCCATCGATCGGAAGGACCTTCATATGGTTTTCATATATCTTGAGAAGACATACGTTAGAGTATCACGCAAGGTTTTATGAAATTGTTTGCGTAATAAAGGTGTGTCATCAACGTATTTCAAAGCAATTATAGACACATATGATACGTCATTGACATATGTGAGAATATGTCACGGATTAACAGAGCATTTCTCTATTCATGTAGAGTTGCACCAAGGGTCTGCTCTACACGAGTTTCTTTTGCTATAGTCATGGACGAATTGACTTGAGAGATTTAGAAAGAGGTGCCACAGTGCAAGTTTTTTGTAGATGATATTGTTTTGGTTGATTATACAAAGGATGGAGAGATTGATGAAGATATTATTCATCGTACAAGAGTGGTTTGACAGAAGTGGAAAGAATAGTGTGATAAAAGAATTTCTCTAAGTCTTAAGGAAAAGTACTTTCGCACAGTTATAAGGCTAGCTATGCTGTATGGGTAAGAGATTGGCCTATAAAGAAAAATCATGTAAATCTAATGTATGTGACAAAAATGAAAATATTTCGATGGATGTATGGAGTCTCCTTAAAATGATGGAGTTACAAATGGTATGATCCATGCTCGATTAGGAGTCTCAACTATAGCCCTTAAGATGCAGGAGGCGAGATTGAGATGATTTGATCATGTGATGCATAGAGATCCAAGCTTTTCGATGAGACGATACGAATCTCTTGATGACGGAGAGTAGACAAGACATAGGAAGATCGAAGAAGTATTAGGATGAGGTTATTAAAGAAGATCTGACCTTGTTTTGACTAACAAAGAATATGATCCTAAATCGATCTAGTTGGCACAAAAGGATAACAGTTATGTGGTAGCTTTAGGACAATATAGGTTATTTATAGGATATTTTGGTACTAGATTTCTATTCATCATTTTAATTGATTTATTTATCTATTTATTTATGAGAGAATTATCAATAGGTCACTTTTTTGAAACTTATTTACCAATAAATCATACAAAAGAATTTTTTTAGTAATCAATCACCATCATATTTTACGTCCTAATTTTCATTTTATTGGTTTAGGAAACAAAATATTTTATCAATCAATTACACTAACAAAAAAACAAAAGAAAAAAATACAATAAAATCCTAATCTAATTCTTAGACAACTCTCGTCGTTATCCCGTCGTCGTTGCCATCGACAATGCCCCCAACAGTGTGCCCATCGTTGACAGCAAATCTAACTCTTGGACAACTCTCTCTGTCATAGTGTCGTTATCACCACAACAGTGCTCCCAACAGTAAGTCCATCGTCATCCCGTCGTTATCATCACCAACAGTTCTCCCAAATAGTGCATTCATACGATAAACCATGTACAATACGTCTTTTTAGTTGACGACAAAATAGTATGTACGTCATCCTCGATAAAATCAAATACAATACGCCCTTCATGGAAAAGGGTGTGTTCTTTATGGTAAGCAGTGCATGAAAGATTGTACACCCACCAAAACTGATAGTAAGTTGTTGGAATCGACACGATCTCGCACAACACCGACTCTCACCGGACCTTAATGGAACAAATCGAACCGTTCCTTCTCAAACAACCTCACGATTTTATACTCTCTTCTCAACTTCGCAAATCCAAATGCGAATCCGATCGAGGCACTAATCTTCGATCCATTTGCGAACTTGATAGTGGTGGATCTTCGAATCACAGGATCGCGGATCTTGATCTTCGACATACGGATCATGCAGACGACGTCGTTTGAGGAGAGGACGGAGACAGAATCATTGGCACCGAAAATCGAACTGGCCGGGAGAGTTCATTCGAGGTAGTGGTAACAAGAGATGCGAGGTGTTGGAGAGGAAGAGGAGGAGGGGGTTGAGGGAATGTTTGTGATGGTAGATAGAGACAAAGTCGGTGTGGTCGAGGAGGCGGCGGAGGGAGTCACAGACGCAGTGGAGGCGGCAGAGGATGGGAGGGGCGAGGATGTCGAAGAGGAGGTCGCGTGGTAGGCTCGGGAGATGGTCCGCCTTCGTCGTCGCTGTCATTGGAGACAGTGATGGTGGTAGTTGGTTTTGATTTCACCAGTGGGTTTTGTGAGATTTGGATTGGAGTAGATAGATATTTGAATAGATTGAAAATGAAATTTTGGAAAATAGATGCAATTGAAAAGAATCAAATTTGATATGATGAAAATAAAAATTGAGAATCATCAAAAATAACTAATTGATAATTGATGAAATGGGGTGTAACCAAATGATAAATAAGATAAAAAAAATGAATAATTGATAATTTACACTTTATTTATTTAGCTCTTATCAATAATTTTTCTTTAGTTCATATTGTTACAGCACTCATTCGAGTTATTTGTTTTTGTTTTTTTTTTTTTCTTGCTTCGATTCTTGATTAGTTCTAACATTATTTCTTTTATTGTTGTTTTGTGATGGATTTTTGTTTATGAGAATATCGGAAACACTCTCTTTGTTGCAAAACATCATAGGTAAGTCTGCATACATTACGTCATTTTCAGACCTCACCTTTTGAAAGCAAATTATCTGGATTACTATTGTTGTTGTAAGTGAATGGGAGTAAAA
Organism: Drosera spatulata; assembly: GCA_035668315.1. NCBI lineage: Eukaryota > Viridiplantae > Streptophyta > Magnoliopsida > Caryophyllales > Droseraceae > Drosera > Drosera spatulata. The sequence continues at coordinate 11,633 of JAOVYX010022120.1, read as the reverse complement.
TTGTCCAAACTTCATTTTTTAATACCTCACCTTCCTCCCTCCACAAAACTCACAAACACATATACATAGGAAAACAAGGATTTGTGGCTAACCATATATAAGTTCATGTGTATTTGTACGGTTGGATTTATAGGTCAATGATCGAGTTTTAAAGTTCATTCATCTCTTTTCATTTAATACAAAAATCAAATTGAGATTTGTGGCTAGCCATATACTCTTTTCGTACCAAATTAAGTGTATCATAAACATCGTGCATGCAAATTAATGGGAGTGTTGAATTTTATGTATTTTTACTCTTCTACCCTTTATGGCATGTGTGAGGAAATAAATGAGAAAAAATAAAAACGAAAATATTAATAAGATATATTGATGTGATATAAATTAAAAATAAAGATAATTTGATTATTTTTTTTTGAAAAGTTTTCCTTTTAAGGCATTGCTGCAATACTTACGGGACAAAAAAAATTATTGTACCTTTTTAGAATGGAGAAAGCATGAGGTTATGTATGCCTACAGGGTTGGATTTACAGATCACGCATTGAGATGTAAAATCCATTTCTTTCTTTGCATTAATACAAAAATGAATCACACCTAATTTTATGCATAGCTAGCCATAAATTCCCCAAACCCTCTGAATAATTCGATCCCGATCCTTCCCGTCCTTCCTATTCCCCGTCCATTTTGCAACTGCTCTGTATTCGACCGGCGGCAATCCGCCACGAGAAAAAGCACCGCATAATGCCACTGTCTCCTTCTTTCTCCTCCTCCTCCTCCTCCTCTGCCGCTGCCGCTGAAGGAACCGAACTCGCTGCTGCTTCTAGCGGTCCATTCCATGGCCTTGTTATATGCGTCTCTGGTCTTTCTAAAGGTACATTGACACCGCTGTTTCGAACTCAAAATTTACCTCATCGATGACTGATTGTGTGATTAGTTCTTGGTATGGTTTTAGTCTCTTCTAGAGTGTGAGTTATGGCTTGTGTGGTCTTCGGCAGTAAACTTAGGAATTTTGTTTGCAGTGAAAATGCCTGAGTTTTGAATGTAAATGAGAGATTTCCAGAGAAACGCAGAGGTATATGTCTCATTTTATTTCGAATTGGACATGGCAGGAAGTCTGGGGTTTATCATTGTGTAGTATACAGTTGCATTTTTTTAATTTCCCCAACTTATAAGAGATGATGTGATATAGCATGCATTAATCAAATAAGACAAAGAACGAAAGATAAGTATCCATTCAATCAGGTTGGTTAGATATTGGATCTCTTCAACCATAGAAGTGGTGATGCTTGACAGGCTTGACATATTTGAACTGCTCTCTCTTGAGGAATTCAAATAAACACGAGAAAAAGGAGATATTTCTTAGGAGCTACATTTTCTGTAGCATGCCTTGTTCCTCGCCTCAAATAACAATAACCTAGAAAGCATCGTCAAGCAACAATGTGCTGATGAAGGTGGGAAGTGCTTGATGTAGATCAAGATATTTTTTCCAATGTGCATGCATTAGTATTTTAGTTGCGAAGTAACATGTTCCCACGTTTCATATAGAATGCATTGAATAATTTCATCCATGGTTTCCTGTTGCTAAAACAAGCTCCATAATCTCAAAATCCAGCCGGGCTGAATGCCACGTGATAAATCTTATTTGCGATTGTTTGATTGCTTAATGTGCCATTATTAAAGGAGTTTGATTCTGTAAGGTTGGCGAGGGCCTTGAGGCTAGCCCGAACATTGAATATATACGAATCTAAAACTCCGATTAGAGATAACGTGCGATTGTCCTGAATACAATGGCATCATTCTCCTGTTTCCTTGTCATCTATGAGATCAGGCTAAAGAAGCATATCTAGAAAAGGAGAGCACTTGCACGGCTTGTGATTTGTCAATTAGAACAGGGTAAGTTGCACATGACATGCTAATCGAGAAAACTGAGCTTGAACAACCATATTTTCAAGCGATTCAACTTGATAAAAATCTTTAAATGTGTCTAGAATTATAAGTAAGGTCAATAAGGTTGAAACGTTTCTTGGCATTTTTTTGTTGTTGCTAAACACGTTGAACATCAACAAAGCACAAGTCATTATTCAACAAGGTTTAAAATCCATTGCCTCGTCTTATTGAACTTGATGAGCAACCTTTAAATTCGTATGAGGTATAGATATTTTTTCATTTCATGCTCATACTAATTCTCAGTATAGAGAGCTTCAAGATGGCGAAGCTTGTCTAGAGTGTTTATCAACAATTATAGCTTATAATTGAATTCAGTAACTTGATTTAACTGCATATTCTAAAGTTATGTTTTACTATGATTTATGCTTCCTGTTTTGAGATGTTTTGAGATTGCTGATGTGTGTTATCGCAGGCACATCAAATTAGAATTTATATGCAGTCACGTACACTCTGAAAATATTAAAATTAATACAGTAGTGAAATTAAGAGTCAGAATCCACAGGGACGCTCGCAATATTATTTGTTTTTTTATAATCAAAGTACTATTATAATTATTAAAATTAAGATTAGAGGTTTTGTAAAATAATGAATTAAAACCTAATTAAAACAACTAGAACTAATTACTATGCAATCGAATAGATATAGGTGTTTTCTAATTAAGTATAAGTGTAGGGAATAGGTTAATTTCGTTCTCGCTTCAAGGATCAATCATGGATGTGTTTTTTTTCTTAGATCATTCAAAGTACATCAGCCAAAGCCAATGAGATTAGCAATCTCAACAAACAGGCTATTGGCAAGCTAGCTTAATCATGGATGTTAATCGAGTCGATTTGTCATTCAGAATGGCTTGGCTGTGATATAAAGGTCTTCTATATCACGTTCACTCGATTGTCAATTACCGCAACGTACGTATAATTAACCTAATCTACACATCTCTAACATACCATAACGTATTTATATATTAGAAATAAATAAATTGAATCAAAACATGAGAACATGCCAAACATGAATAAAATAACAAAATAGCTTGGTCTACTCATTCATATGTCAAAGATCCAAATTAGATTATAGCAAGATAGCTTGGTCTACAGTCCGGTTAGTTACTACTTAATATGATCAAAATAGTTCGAAGCACTAGGTAGATCAACCTATAATAACATCTAATTGACTAGGTTAGAAGTTATCATTAAATTATTCATGATATAGTTGAAGTATAGACTATCTAGGTAGTCAATCTAGGTGAAATCATGCATCAAGTATTATAAAAATCCAATCTTTGACAACATTTATCATCATACAAATTTGATAATATTAGATTTTATAACATCTTATGACCCTTTAACTCAAACTGCATCAATCAATCCCTATAAGTCAACTACTCAATCATAATCATGAAAATCATAGCAATCATGATCATCATATACCCTATCACCATCAAATCAAAGAAGTTGAAAGGATAGAAGATAATACAATGATGAAAAACGAAGATCCGATGTCCAATGAATAAGATCCATAGCAATGTCCAATAATCAAAACGCCAAAGTAGCAAGATCCAATCCAAAGCAATGAAGGAGAATATGACAAGAAACCTAATTTAAAGAGTTGCGTCGTCAAAGACGGACAAAGTTTATGTTTAAAATGAAGACATAACGTGGTATTTGTAGAAAAACTAAAAATCCTAGTAAATTTGGAGAAAATCTCATTGACATCTCATGAATATCTTTCGGATAAGTCGCGTCACGATTGTGACAGGGGCTGTCACGATTGTTATGGTCGTGCTGGGCTCTCTGGATGATTTTTCTTCTTCGTCATGATCGTGGCCATAGTGAAAATGGCTTCTCGACACTTTTCTGCCTTGGTCACGGTCGTGACGGAGCCCGTCACAGTCGTGACCAAACTTAAAAAGCCCAAAACGTCATTTTTTGTGTTGACCTTCGTCTTGATCAATGGTATACCTTATGTAGCCCTTATATCATCATAAAACACTTCAAATAGCATCGTTTGCACCTTCAAAATGGCCTTGAATCATCATCTACTTGTCGTTTAACTTTTATGGTTCATCTATGCTCAAAATAGCCTCAAACGTCCTCGAACATCAATGTCATCATCTTAGGCACATTAACATCTCCAAAAATCATCTTTAAAGATCATCAAATCGTCATACTTCATCATGATTATCTTCAAGCATTTTCATCCATTTGCATTGTAATGCCCCCGGATTTCCATATCGGAAGACACGTGGGCGTGGGTTTAGGGGTATAGAAGTCAAGGAAACTATAAACAATAGCCACATATATAACTTACAATTTCGAATATCTGTTTAGTTACAGCATTGGTGCAGAAGAAATGCAGATCGATTATTACATTAAATAAAATAGATTCTCTGATCTGCTAATACATCCAGAAGTGAGTGATATCATCTATATGCATGCAAACTCACACTAAGAGCCTTCAGGTGCTGTTGGGGGCACACCTGCAATTGAAAAACATAACCGTGAGCTAATGAAGCTTAGCAACCTCAGGTGTATGAATCCCAATTACATGGAGCTTCTACTAACGGTTATGGGGACCGTCAAAAGTCCCTAAAACATTTTTATATAATATAGGAAAATATGGGCGTCATATGAAACCGATCGTCTTACATTGCTTTATATGGCTTCGTATCGCTTTTAAGAGTCATTCCTTTCTTTTGCATTTATTTAGGTTTCATGACTCGACTCAAAAACAGCAACTCCAAGGATATGACCGACTCGGAGTATAGAGATAAAGTGAAGTGTCAATCGTCAGTCGGGCTATCCAATAGATTATGTTTACGCACCTGCCTATTTCGTGCGTCGCCTTGCATCTCTTGTGCGCATTCAATGAGGCATCGCATGCCAGCGTTGAGATAATTTGGGCCTCCCTGCAGAGAGCAATCCGTGGTCCCGTCACAACGGCGTAGAAGCCGCCGCATGCATGCAAAGAGGATGGGGGATGCCCATCGCTCCCTAGCTAGTTCTCACCTGTGACGTTGAATCAAAGGATAACATTGGAGTGCAATGACTCAAAACCCAAGCCACCAAGACTATTCAAGGATGCAATGAATGATCGCAATGGATCAAAGAAGGGACATCATGATCAACGATCCAACGGATCCAAAAGGGACGCCAATATCGACCTTATCAGTTCAGGGATGTGATATTTCTTATTCGTTCGCTTGTTCATTAGTTCACACAAATAGTGTAACTATGCTCTACATCCCCCGTATCCTTTTTATTAATCGTTTAGAGGTCGCTTTCATTTATTCCCTGTGAGGATATATATATAATGTATTGGGTGTATTCTAGTTCATTTCAACCTCAAATACCCCACCACGTATCAATCATGATCATATATGCACGTTTGATGTTATATTTCTATGTGTATGGGTTAAATATCTCAAATACGCATTTAGGTTCAAGGTTCGATGCACGAAATCGAAGATTTCCTTCAATTAACACGACAACACATCCAAACCATTGCATACACATCAAACAAGCATAAACATATCCCAAAACATGCACGAATGCAAATGACGCTTGTGATCGAATAAAAGAGGCGTCTCGGACGAGTGAGGTTACCTCGAACGCATTTGATTTCCTTATGCACACGATCACACGAACGGATCCTTTGATGTTAACTAGCCGAGCTGTCGGCGTTGATCCTTCCCTCGCTGCTGCTGTCCTTGTTCTTCTGGTGTCGATGATGATGGTTAGATAATGGCGGTGATGGAATGGTGATGACATGATGAAGATGATGATGATGATCGCGTTGGCTGCTGTTGGTGGCCGAAGATGATGGCTGCAGTTGGTGATGGTGCAGGCAGTGGCGGCAGGTGAATGTTGGTGGTGAGTGGAATGGAAAGGAAGAGTGGAAGTGGTGGAGAGCGGGAGAGTGGGAGAAAGTGGAGGTGGGTGAGTGTGTGGGGAAATACCCTATTCCGTCCCACGATACGTCTCGTTTATTCCATTATTTACCCAAATTTCGTAATATTTACTCATCGGTAATTTATTTGCCTCGATAGATTTATCCCATAAATGAAAGTATCACCTGCCGAGCCATAATCGATAGCCCTATCGTGCAACCTTTATAACGTTATAATGTTATAACGTTGTTTATTCGTGATAATCATCGTCGCAACGATCATTTAAATATCCCAAATATTTCATCGTCCTATTTGATTTAGTAATCAAATATTTTCTTGGGTTCAATCTGTACTCCTTAAGTGTGACTATTTTTAATTCATAACGTTATATGTAACGTCTTTTATTCACGCTTTATTTACATACGTACTGTACGTGTGTTATATATTCATTCTTAAATCCTCAAAATTTTCGGGTATTACATGCACGAACCATCAAAAGTCGCTTCTCTTGATTAAATCTACAATGAAAACATGCAAACAGCAGTACCAATGCCCAAAGACATAAACTAAACTAAAAACATGTAGGAAACAACACTAAACATGCTAAACAAAGGAAATTAACTTAGAAAACTGTGTGTATATACATACGCATCAAACTTCCCCAAGCCAAACCTTTGCTTGTCCCTAAGCAAAGCTAAAACTAAAGGAGATAAAGACATAACTAATACTTTGAAAAACTTATAAAAACAACCATAGCCGAGCAATAATGTAATCGGTCTGTCAAAAAATCAGCTACACTAAACATATGTCGAAGGAACATTCACCACAAAGTCGTCCATCATCTCTATTCACATCACATAACCATTTAGTTTCGCATTAAGACAAACTTTTCGAAACCTTTTAGGCTCGCTAAGGCTCGACCACTTCTTGAGGTGCCTGTCACCCGCAATAATAAATCATTTCAAATCAAGGCTTACGAAGGCTTGACCACTTCCCGAGTTGGCTCTCACCTGCAATAATTTTTACCCCTTAGTTTTGTCAGAGTCATGCCCACCAATTCTAATGGTTTTCTCTCTAGGACTTCTCTCATACCATAGTTACTGTCGCTCTTTGTCACCATATATTTTTGGATTGTATAGCACATGATTGCAATTGAACTTTAAGCACATAAACATATACATATGTGAGAAATTTTATTTTTCATCAAACTTTATAGCACATTTCTAGTTGGTTCCTCGTGGAACATCTTTTCAATGCAATATAAAACGAAGACTCCTCACATACTATGCGAAGCCTCCTCAAGGTATGCGACTCGCATTGCCTATTTTGGCAAGTAGGCATTATGTTTTTTTTACACAGCCCGAGCTAGTCAAACTAAGATTTTAGAGAGAATCCAACAAAACCGCTACAAATTAGTAGTGTTTAACGAAATGTGCATATTAAGGGTTTTTTCGCAAACACCATAAAAATAGGTTCATTTGTAAAGCAATGACGTTAGTAAGGATTTATGACTTCTTTAAAAATGATATTCAAACTACATATACTAGTGTAATGATCATAAAAACATAAAATCATCATATTACATTGCTCAAGCCATGGTTTTGAAAAACAAAGACTCAAAACTTCCTCTTTTTTTTTTTTTTTTTCGATTTTTCTCTTCTTTTTTTTTTTTCAAATTTTTTTCAATCAACTTTTGAAAAAAGTTTTAATGAAAAATAACTCAAAAGAAAAGAAAAGACCTTACTCATCCATCCACCCCTAAGCCAAACTCAATATTGTCCTCAATGTTAAAAGAATAAGAAATGAAATGCAATAAGGACATGAAAATAAAATAGAAACTCACTTGGTAGAGTTGAAATCTCGATAATTGCTATTTGTTTTCAAATACACTAGTCTTACTCCATACTATGCTCAATATGCTTGCGAACTGAACTAAAAACATGTCTTTTACCTGCACACATCCTCACAAAACACATCAAGGCATTGAGTGGAAAATAACATGTAATAAATAAAAACACCATAGCACATTCATTTTATCAATTTCCAAAGCAAAGATCTAGTGTTTTGATCGATTTAATCGAGAGAATCGATATATGGAATGAATAACATGCAAAATAAGACAAATCGAGATGAAAATTGCATTATTGGAATAGCTGAAGAGGCATCACGGTCGTGATCAATCAGAAAATAAGAAATTAAATCTCTAAATGCCTCGACACGATCCGAAATGCATAAAACTCATTTGAAATACTTAAAAGTACATCAATTATGAACTATTCAAAGAGTTTTTTGAAGATTTAAAACGATTGACAAATTCATTAAAAATAAAACAAACTCCTAAGATAAAAACTAAACTAACTTATTATTCCTAAAGCAAACTAAAGACTTGGGTTGGCTTCCAAGAAGCGCTTGGTTTAGAGCCTATTTTTCGGCTCTTATATGTTGTTTGGAATGCTGCGATAGCCAAGTTAAAACCTTCTTCTTCTTACATTTGACATTTTTCAAGAATCTTAACTTTTCAAAATGATTTATCATGAATTCCCAAATAAGATTTCTAAAATATTTTGATACATAAAAAAAATAAAATAAAACATGACATATGAAAATCCTCCTTATGACCATGAAAAACATCTAGACTAAGAAAATTTTCTGAAAACAAAAAATTAGAATGACGTTAAACACTTTGAATTTCTTTAAAAGGAACATTCAAAACAAACATGGATTCATTCTTTTAAATATTAGCCACTTCTAACTTAGAATCATCTTGTTCAAATTCATCATAAGAATACAAATACTTTTTCAATTCAAAAAAATCATCAAGTGTAATAAATTCACCATCAAAATAGATATCATCAATATTCATATCCAAGTTTGTATTATCAAATTCATCATAATCAAGTTCAAATTTTTTTTCCCCTTCACTTCATCACATCCTTGCTCAAAGGATTCTTTTTCCAACTCATCTTGTTGTGCTTTTTGTTCAAAAATATCTACTTTCAATGTTTCATTATCACTTTCACTTGAATTAAATTCTATTGGTTTTTCATGATGATCACATTCATTTATCATTTCATTGGAAACTAGAGTTTTCAATTGGCTCATTTCAAGTGTAAGTTGACTGACTTGGCCTTTCAAGTTTTCAATGATAGAGATGTCTTCTTGAGAATAAATTGAACATGAGGCAATTGAGTTAGTCAATTCTTGTATTGAATTTAATGAATTTCCCAACATTAGAAAATTCACATTGATTTTCACTTTCTTCTTTTATCACCATATTTCTTAATAAAATACTCTCAAATTGATTTTGATTAGAACTCTCAATTTTAAAACATTCTTCATCAATCATCAGTTTTAAGTATGGTTAAATTTTCATCTTTTCGTGGTTCAAATTCATTAAATGAATTGGTAGGCATTGGAGTTTCTACTCAAAATGGTATAGATTTAAATTGGTCAATTTGACTTTGTACTTTAAGCATATTAGCTTCTGTTTATGCATTCAAAATCCTAGTTTCTTCATGAATAATACGTTGGGTATGCTCTGTTGTTTTAATCATTTCTTCTATAGATATAGAATTTGAATCTTGAATGTATGGTCTCGAGGGTTGACTTTTTGAAAATTAAAATTTTGATAACCCTCATAATAATTTTTGATAATTTTGATAATCTTCATAATAATTTTGAAAATGTAGATTTGAAAATTCAAATCTACATTTTCCTTTTCTGAAAGATTGAAACAATTTCATTTCCTTTTTTCCATCCCCAAATATTCTAAAAGATTGCATAGGTTACTTTTCTCTTTTTATTTTCCACGTCAACATCATAAACAAAAAAATCTAAACGGTTTGATTTGTTCAATCTTCATCCAAAAAAATCTGAAAGATTGAAATTGGTTCAATCTTCATCTGTTATTTTGCATCCAAAACCACTGTTGTTGTTTCGTCGTTGTCATCCGTTTGATGTCATTGGTAGTTCGTCGTCGTCGTTAGTTCGTCGTCAATGCGTCCGTTGTCGTTGGTAGTTCGTCATCATCGTTAGTTGGTAGTTCGTTGTCATTGTCGTTATCGTTAGTTCGTCGTCATCGCTAGATCATCGTCGTCGTTAGTTCATCGTCGTTGTCGTTAGTTTGTCGTGGTCAGTTCATCATCGTCGTCGTCGGGTGTCAGTTCGTTGTCGTCTATTCCATCGTCGATTCGTCGTCGTCGTCGTTAGATTTAAAAAAATTGATTTTAGGAAATTGAATTTGTATGTAATAATTGTTGTTGGGAAAGAATCTTTTGATTGATTGTAGGGTACCTAATGGGAATGAAATAATAGTGGGGTGTTTTTGTGTAATTAAAACTTCATAGGGGTATCGATCCAGAATTCTTCCTTATTCCTATTAGCATAAGATTAATAATTAAAATTCATAGTAAAAATCAATATAAAATCAATTTACAAGCTACAATCTCACCAAAAATATTTTTTAATTAAAAGAAATGAAAATTGAATACAACAACAATAAATCAAGCCTTTATCCCATCAAGTGGGGTCGGTTACATGAATACGACGGCGTCATTCCAATCTGTCATGTAAATCATCTTCTGGAAGTTTATGATAGGCCATATCATACTTCAAGGTTTCTCTCATGGTCTTTTTAGGTCTCTCTCGTCCTTTCTTGAAAATGAAAATTGAATAAAGTAAAATAAAATAATTTTCAAAAAAAATTATAGAACTTCGAATGATTTAAAATAAAACAAAAATATTGACACAATGCTATCCTCCCTGGTAACGACGTCAAAACTTGATGCGTGTTGTCACAGGTACGTTAAAATAGAATTTATATGCACTTATTTAAACTCTAAAAATATTAAAATTAATGTTGTGGTGAAAGTAAGGGTCGAGCCTATAAGGACGGTTGCAATATTATTTATTCTCTGTTTAGTCAAAGTACTATTATAATTATGAAAATTAAGTTTAGAGGGTTTTGTAAATTAAATGAATTAAAACCTAATTAAAACAACTAAAACTAATTACTATGCAATGGAATAGATATAGGTGTTTTTTAATTAAATACTCACTTCGTTCTAGATAAATTATGACACATTATTAAATATGAACATCCTATATAAATTGCGACGTTTTCAAAATTGACAATTTTTTGTGTGTGTAAATCCCCTTATTATTCTTACTTTATATCACATCATCTTTATCATCATTTTATTTTCTCTTTTTATCTACTCACAATTCATACTCACACTTCTTCGTACAAATCCAAAGAGGATTTTTGTCAAATTATGCAAAGTCAATGTATTTATTAATAATTATGTTAAGTCAACACATCTTAATTTATTTGAGACAGAGAGAGTATAAGTATAGGGAATATATTAATTTCGTTTTTGTTTCAAGGATCAATCATGGATGTTAATCAAGTCGATTTGTCATTCAGAATGGCTTGTGACATTAAGGTCTTCTATATCACGTTCACTCGATTATCAATTACCGCAACGCACGTATAATTAACCTAATCTACTAATCTCCAATGTTACAAAAAACGGTTTGATTACTCGAGCGGTCCAGGACCGAATACCTTTTAATCGATTTAATCGTGTGATTAAGAGGTTTACTCGAATTTTTATATTATTAGTAAAAATATTTATATAAGCATATAATATTAATACAAATATCTTTTTCTATACAAATATATATATATATATAATTTGTTGATTAAGTTAGAACCAAAAGCACATTACAGATTCTTCATTATTGGCTTCAAAACAAGTAAGAGGCATTCTTAGGGAGAGGAAAAGCCATGTTCAACAGAATTACT
>JAOVYX010022119.1:0-14979 GCA_035668315.1 Drosera spatulata | reverse complement strand
TTCCCATTCGCACAAAACCATAGTCACTATTTTTGTAAGATGAAAAGAAATTAATATGCGAAGTAAGATGAAATGAGGCACCAGAATCTACCACCCAATATGAGTCTGAACAAGTGAGGTTGATAGAACCACTGTCTGAGAAAAGGTAGGGTTCATCCATGGTGTATTTTAGGATGAGGGGACATAAAACTGTAATATCCGAGAATTTTAGGATGAATAAATATTACATATATATATTAGGCATATGTTTAGAATAAAATGGGATAAAAAAACGACAAATAACAAAAATTATAAAGTGTGACACACGTAACGAACGTTACGGAGTTAAGAGAGTCGCGTATAATTGTAAAATTTTTAGTTTCAAAAATAGTATTTTCTTCGATAGAATGTTCTAATAAAATATTTGGAATGTTCAAAAATAATTTTGGAAGTAAAATTATACGAGATTTTTGCAAATACGGTATATAAAATATCATATTATCCTAAACAAATACATCACTCACTTTTTTCTTCATTTTATTAATCACTCACCATCCACATCACATCCCACTCACAACTCTCCACTCATCATTTCCACTCATAACTACCCACTCACTACCTCTCACTCATCATCCATCACCACCACCACCACAACCACCTTCCACTCATTATTCATCACCACCATGGGCGTTACAGGTTTGTATCAGAGTTAGGGGTTTCTAGGTTAGAGGTTAAGGAAAATGAGGATTTTGATTAAAGCATAAAAAAAAATGATAGGTTTGTATCACGCATTGAAAGTAGAATAAACACGAACTCCCTCCAAATGTATAGTGACTCAATTTATCGCTACGTTATTAATTTCTGCGAGAGTCACTAACATCCTTATCTCTCATCCTCAGGATGACTGACGGACCACGAAAGAGGATCGATGAGATTTTTGCTCGAGTCCCAGTTAAGAGTGGGGATGTGGGTTTTGACTGCCATGTCAAGCGGATCAACACTGAGACCATATCATGGGCTGTTGCAATGAATCCTCGGTTTGAGCATCCGATGCTTCAAGCCGAAGTTCTTCTGAGGACTTTACCCTCGAGATATATATGGACACTATCCCCCGGAAGTATAACCAGCTCATATGGAATGGAGAGCATAATCGACTCTTTTATCAAAATGGTCAGTGGACCGCGAGCTTCGCAATAGTGGAACGAGAGTTCCGAAAGAACTTTAGTCATCGCAAACGTTTGTATGACGAAGAAGGGAATCGAAGAATTTGGGAATCTACGGACTCGGACTCGGATGAAGATTTTGATCAAGGGTCAGAGTTTGCATTCCGAGTAATAACAGAAGGACCAGCGAACATGGGAGCTGGAGTAGAGGCGGACAATTTAGAGGAGGAATTTGAACTTGAAGATGAGGATGTGACAGAGATCGACGTTCCGTCCGAAGTGTTAGAAACCCTCTTTTCACACGCAGACTTAGGCATCGATTAGGATAGTAGATAACCAACTTTGTTTGGAAAGTAAGTGTAATAATGTGGGAATCTTACCTACATGATTATGGTCAATGTGAAATACAGAATAAGACATCACTAAATGACGTTGTATATATAAGCCGAATGTAGTTTTTGTTTTATAATTGTGTGAGGATTGTAATATCGAACTGCGTAGAGATTTATGTCATTCGATTCTTATAAGATATGTATGACACAGGAAAAGATGTCTCAAAGTTATAATAACATTGTTATGGCTATTGGAAACGGATTGGAGGAGGAGGTTCCGCCTGCCCAAGGGAAAAACCAATCTCAAGTCGAGGTGGTCAATAGCCAACTAGCAGCCCTTCTACAACAGAACTCGGTTGGAATACCTAGTGAAAGGACTTATCAAAGAGAGAAGGAAGAATGAGACCAGAAGTGAAGTTGGTCGTGAACAGTTTCTTCGGCGTCTCAACGTCTACCATCCGAGGTCATTCACGGGTATTGGCGATCCTATACAGCTCGAGGATTAGATCCTCAACATGGAAAAACTATACAACGCCATTACGTGTCCAGAAAGCATGAGGGTGAATTTTGCAATCTATTATCTATAAGGACCAGCATACGCATGGTGGCACACTGTTGCTAACTGCGCAGGGAGCAAGGGTTTGGCTGGAACTAATTCACGGATGTTCTGAGACAACGGTTCCACCCGGAGTCGCTCCGTGCCCAGAAAGAGGAAGAATTCAAGAATCTTAAACAAGAAAATATGGCAGTCCATGAATATGCCACCAAGTTAATAGCACTTATGCGCTTTGTACCCTCATTCTATCACACGGATAAGGAGAAGATTAAGCGCTTTCAGGGAGGTCTCAATTGGAACTTAGCACACGGGATGGCACCGATGACTTTCACGAGTTATCAGCAAGTCTACGATAGTGCTATTAAGATGGAGCGCTCTTTTCTTAACCGGGAAGGTGGTCAAGTTTATGGTTAGAATCGGATTCCAGGATTCCAAAAGCGAAAGTGGAATACAAAACAGTAGGGTGGCGGATCTTTCCGCCGTGGAGGAGGCAACTCAGGTAACAGCAGGGGCTCGTAGGGAAACTCTGTCCTAACTTACCAGAACAGGGATAAGAGCATAGGAGGTTCGTCGGTAACTTTTCAAGGAAACAAAGTTAACGCCAATCTGCAGCAAGCATCCAGCTCAGGTGCAAGAAAACAAAAGCACATGCGAAATCACCTGTTTAAAATGTGACAGGGTTGGGCATATGGCACGAGACTGTCGTGCCACAGGTCCTACATGCTACCTGTGCAAACAGTTTGGGCATATCAGCCCTAATTGTCCACAGCAAAACAATACACAAGGCAGCACACAGAGAAAATCGACTGACTCAGGACAATCCATGGTACAACAATCATGATCTGCATCAGATTCGTCGAACTGTCCATCGAATAATCGAATGTATGTGATGAACCCTCAAGAGTCTCACCAGAGTGCTGCAGCAGTGGCTAGTAATATCCATTTATACTCACACTCTATTTATGCACTCTTTGATTCTTGTGCAACCCATTCCTTCATATCCAAAGTTGTGGTAGAGAAGTATGGTATGGAAACCGTAAGTCTGTCTAACAAAATTTATATAGGTCTATCTAATGGGGAAGTGGTAACGTGTAATAGTATGATTCCTCGTGCTCCTATTGTTATAGGAGATGAGAAATTTCCGATAGACCTGATCGTATTTGACTTACAAGGTTTTGGGACTGTTCTGGGAATGAGTTGGTTAGAAACTTATCGGGTGACAATAGATTGTGAGCGGAAAGTGATTAGATTGAAAAGCGCCAAAGGAGGAAAGATAGAGTTTCGTGGTGAAAGCACAAGAGCTGAACTATAGTCGGTGTCGGCATTAACTACACGAAAGCTCTTGATGCGGGGTTATCAAGGATTCTTATGTGGAATAGAAACAGTAAAAGGTGTGTGCAGTTGGAGCTTTCTGAGATACCAGTAGTACGAGAGTTTCCAAATGTATTTCTTAAGAAAATTCCTCGGTTGCCACCTGTCAGAGAGGTAGATTTCTTTATCGACCTGGTACCATGTGCTGCACCTATATCTAAGGCTCTGTACCGAATGGCACCAGCTGAACTAAAGGAATTAACAAGTCAACTTGAAGATCTTCTCGAGAAAGGATATATTAGGCCTAGTTTGTCTCCATGGGGTGCATCGATCCTGTTCGTCAAGAAGAATAATGGAAGTATGAGACTCTGTATTGATTATCGTGAGTTGAACAAGCTCACCATAAAGAACAAGTACCCTTTGCCTCGAATTGATGATCTCTTTGATTAGTTGCAAGGGGCATCGATGTATTCAAAGATTGATCTTCGTTCGGGGTATCACTAGTTGCGAATCAAACAGGAGGATGTTCCGAAAATAGCTTTTCGAACTCGCTATGGGCATTATGAGTTCGTGATAATGTCATTTGGACTTACAAACGCCGCGGCGTTCTTTATGGACATGATGAACCGGGTCTTTAAGCCTTATTTAGACCGGTTTCTTGTAGTGTTTATAGATGACATTA
The DNA here is from genome assembly GCA_035668315.1 of Drosera spatulata. Lineage (NCBI taxonomy): Eukaryota > Viridiplantae > Streptophyta > Magnoliopsida > Caryophyllales > Droseraceae > Drosera > Drosera spatulata. Next base: position 10,956 of record JAOVYX010022119.1, on the reverse strand, counting down.
TGATTTACTCAAGGACAAAACAGAACCACGAAGCATATCTCCGTACTATCCTAGAGATGCTACGAGCACATCAGCTTTACGGCAAACTCACGAAGTGTGAGTTTTAGCTGGATGAGGTAGCATTCCTAGGACACATAATCACTGGGGAGGGAGTTAAGGTCGATCTGAAGAAGATCGAGACTGTAGCGAACTGGACTAGACCTACGAATGCGACGGAGGTTAGAAGTTTCTTGGGCTTGACAGGGTATTATGGACGCTTTGTAGAAGGGTTTTCAAAGATTTCCATGCCAATGACGAAGCTTATACAGAAAAACTGCAAGTTTGTTTGAAGTGAGAAACGTGAGGAGGCATTCCAAGAACTGAAGAAGCTTCTCACTTCTGCACCAATTCTCACACTATCCTCTGGAGAAGAAGGGTTTTGCATCTACAACGATGCATCAAAACAAGGTCTAGGATGTGTACTTATGCAGCACGGTAAGGTAATTGTCTATGCATCCAAACAAACCTTATGAGATAATTATCCAACGCATGACTTAGAGCTCGCAGCAGTGGTTTTTGTGCTGAAGATGTGGAGGCACTCTCTATATGGTGTCTCTTATCAGGTCTTCACTAATCATAAGAGCTTGAAATACATCTTCACCTAGAAAGAGTTGAACATGCGACAACGCAGATGGTTGGAGCTACTGAAGGATTATGACTTGGACATTCAGTACCACCCAGGAAAAGCACATGTGGTAGCGGATGCGCTGAGTCGGAAGGATAGAAAAGTAATGGGATCTTTGCAAATGTTGGGAATATCGGAGACAAAATTGATCGATGAATTCTCAAAAATGAAAACAGAGATACGAGGGGGAACTCAAGGGGGTATGTTGGCTGATATGCAAGATCAATCTACACTACAGGAGGAAATTTTGCAAGCACAACAAGCCAACGAGCTAATGAAAAAGCTCAAGGAGGATGCACAGAATGGAAAGGCGTCGGGATTCATAGTACATGAAGATGGTTCTTTAAGATGTCAGGGACGTCTGTGTGTACCAAATGACGAGACATTGAAGCTAAAAATCATGGAGGAAGCACATCAAACACCATACTCTGTCCATCCCGGTGGTAACAAGATGTACCAGGATTTGCGACAAAAATTCTGGTGGAGTAACATGAAAAGAGAAGTCGAAGAATTCGTTGCACGATGCATCACATGTCAACGGGTCAAGATTGAGCATCAACAACCTGGTAGGTTACTGCAACCACTTGAGATTCCTACTTGGAAGTGGGAATCAATCTCTATGGACTTCATCGTAGGACTCCCTACCACTATGAAGAAAATGAACTCCATTTGGGACATAGTAGATCGACTGACAAAATCTGCACACTTCCTTCCAATTAAGAACACCTGAAGTGTAGATCGTCTTGCCGATGAATATGTTAAGGAGATTGTACGGTTACAAGGAGTTCCAACAAACATTGTATCCGATCGAGACACAATGTTTCAGGCACGATTTTGGCATGGATTACAAAAGGCTTTCGGTACAAAATTGAAGTTTAGCTCTGCCTTTCATCCGGCCACAGATGGACAAACGGAGTGGACAATACAAACTCTAAAGGATATGCTTCGATCTTGTGCCTTGGATTTTCAAGGGTCATTGGATCACCATTCACTACTGGTGGAATTCACATATAATAACAGTTTTCACTCTTCGATTGGCATGGCTCCATACGAGGCACTATATGGAAGGAAATGTCGATAGCCTGTTTACTGGGATGACATTGAAGATGCAAACATAATAGGGCCGGAGTTAGTTCAGCTGATGGCCGAAGCCATCAAGCAAATACGTACACAGTTGAAGACAGCGCAAGATCGACAAAAGTCTTAAGCCGATGTACGACGGAGACTGTTGGAATGTCAAGAAGGGGATCATGTCTTTCTTAGGGTTTCATCCACAAAAGGAGTCAAACGATTTGAGCAAAAGGGAAAGTTTAGCCCTCGTTTCATTGAACCTTATCAACACGTGTTGCCCGTGGAGTTAGAAGTAATTCACAATGTGTTCTATGTCTCACAGCTAGGAAAATATCTGACCGATCCGAGTCACATTATTCAACATGAGACAATCATGTTGGACGAGAGCTTAGCATATGAGGAGCAACCACAACAGATCTTAGACCGAAGGGAGAAAAGGCTCAGAAATAAAATAATATCCCTCATCAAAGTCTTGTGGGCGAATCACGTCACCTCAGAGGCTACATGGGAAGAAGAAAAAATAATGTGGAAGCAGTATCCGTGTTTATTTTCGGATTAGTCATGTTTTTAGTCTAAATTTAGTTTCAAGGACGAAATCTCTTAAAAGTTTAAGGTAATGTACTACCCGAGAGTTTTAGGATGAATAAATATTATATGTATATATATTAGGCATATGTTTACAATAAAATGGGATAAAAAAAACGATAAATAACAAAAATTATAAAGTCTGACACACGTAACGAACGCTGCGGAGTTAAAAGAGTCGCGTACAACTGTAAAATTCTTAGTCTCAAAAATAATATTTTCTTTGATAGAATGTTCTAACAAAATGTTTGGAACGTTATGCTCTGAACAAAATAATTTTTGGAGGTAAAATTATACGAAATTTTTGAAAATACGATATATGAAATATCATATTATCCTAAACAAATACACCCATCACACCACACCCCACCATTCCCCACCACTCACTCTTTTCTTCATTTTATTAATCACTCACCATCCATACCACATCCCACTCACAACTCTCCATTCATCATTTCTACTCACAACTACCCACTCACTATCTCCCACCACAACCATCTTCCCACTCATCATCCATCACCACCACCACCACAATCATCTTCCACTCATCATTCATCACCACCACCACCACCACCATGACCACTCCCACCTTCTTTTAATTATCAATCTTTCACTCAATTTCTCTTCTCATCATCATTCTCTCATTTCTCACAAACTCACATTCTCCCTCACACAACATATATACTTTGTATCACGTCACCATCTTCATACTCCATCAAAATCAGTGGGATTGATAGTCATGATGAAGAGGACGAATCAAGAAATCCAACGCCATGAACGGTATGTTAATCCGATCTCCGGATCACAAGTTATCACGAATTTAAGTTCCATACACACGATTATCACTTCAAAACTCACACTATTTTGATCGGATCTTACTCTAGACTAAGCAGATCTCTAATCCAAGACTACCACAACGACCGAGACGAAGTCAGGAATCCGACACATTTAACGGTGTGAAGATCCGCTCGAGAGGTAATCAAACCCCATTCCGAGCCGTTCTGTTTTTCATGTGTGAGGGAAAAATTATAGGATTTAAAATAAATCTGATTTTAATATATGTTAAAGCCTTATATGTCTAATTTCTAATAAAGTTAAAATATCATGATTTGAAATCATAAATCTTAAGATATAAATCAAAATGTTTGGATATGTCAATCTGTAAAAAAAACTGATTACAGAACTGGTTTTGTAGCTTAATTCAGAATCACTCAATAAGAGTTAGAAAACAAACCTTATATCACTGGAAAACTCTTTAAGTCTACTTTTTAGAACAGTTTATAAATCTTAATTTGGAGTTGTATGCAATGAGTTATAAATTGATTAGTGAAAAAATGCCAATCTATCCAGTCAGGTAGAAATGATAAATTTTAATGAATTAACTGGAATTATTGGTAAGGCTTCATGATAAGAACTCTAATTCTATGGAAAGATTATAGAGTCTATTTTATGTAAAATTTTATGAAATAATTTTCGAATATATATACGAGAAGTTATAGAGTTAAACACATCAAAAGGTCATAATGGACAGAATTTTGGAACACCCGTCCCGAAGGTCGGGATATTTAATATGAAGCAAACGCCCTCATGACCAAATAATACATCTAATATGACGTAATATCATGAAAGACAGAAATGCATAAGAATAGTGGATAACTCTGTGATGACTATGTTTAACGGTAAAGGAAGTGTGGATTTAAGGAACACTATAACAAACATTATAACAAACTAAAGACAACCGAACAAGCCCGTAGTCGTCGATGAGATCATATGGTGAATCCTCCGGGATCAGGTTCTTTGCCTCTACGAGTGTTCAAAGTAGACTTGACTGGATCAGACGTTAAATCTAGCTAGTAAGAAAACAAGTGCGATTCTCTTCATATGCGCAGCGATAAGAAGTCGTGGGCCAGAACAAAGGCCGATTGGGTGTAAGGCTGCCCTCTGCAGGGCGACCTTCGACGTGTAAGTGAGAATTTAGCAAACCGAAATACACGCAAAAGACGTAGTGATTTTGGGCCGCGAACCTAAATCACGCGTAGTATTTATGAAAAACAGAAACATTTTCACGAAAAACAATGGGTTTTCAAATGATTTTGATGGATGATATGTGACTTAGAACTTGGCCCAGATCAGTGTTTATATCTCAAAAATCTCTCTTCTTCTTTTATCCTCATTGAGTTCTATCATTCACGTCAGGACACGGACTTGCGATGGTTAAATAAGTATAAAAAAAATATAAAAGTGGACAAAGAAGTATAACCTATCATTACGTGTATAGCTTGATATGGAGCCCATATTTTCCTGTGACTATTAGAAAATATTTTACAGGTACTCATCGATTATCATAATCGGGGGAGTACCCTACAAATCGAATACATATACTTTTGGTTTCTGAGATTTTAGCTCACGGGTTATGTGTTTTATTTGCAGATCCATCACAGGACGATACGGAAGCGCTAGAGTGACATATCATGTTCAATATGTAACAAATGCTAAATGAAATAATTTGATTAAACACTTGTAGACATTTGAACAATATATTTATGAGGTAATATAATATAATTTGGGTTTGTATAACATCATTTGGTTTTATAATGATAATGAATTCGTAGTTTTCCTTATCTTCTATACCTACAAACCCGTTTGGGTTATTTGGTCTTGTCATGGAGTGAATCTATGATGACATAACGTCACGTATCGGACATGCCGGATTTCGGGACGTTACAAAAACTTTACCTCATTAACTAATTTTACATACAACAATATTATTGTTACATACATTATCAAAAGCATATCAAAGAAATCACACCAAAGAAGTCATAATATCTTTCATCTCTTGCAAGCCTCCATCCTAATTGGATGTCCTCCCGTCGGGCTTCTTGTCTTACTCCCGGTATCTAGCATCAAGATAATCTTTGTAACACTCCAAAGATTCAAGATTTAAAATAATTAATGATAGAACTCAAAATATTCCTTCTAAAAATCGGCTTATAAATTATATAACATAAAAAGTTCTAGCGTGATATAGAGATCGGTGTGGTTGGCTTGTTAGATATAATTTTTCATTTGTTTCTTTAACAAAATGATTGTATAAAAACGATATGATATAATAATTTTTGTTTCGTCAAAATATTTGCACATATGATGTTAAGATTTGTATTATTATTTATTTTTTCACTTTTGATCAAATAGTTAAGTTAAATTTGATATTTATGTTGTTTAAACTTAACCGTTCAATTTGTAATCAAAGGTTAGATAATTATTCGATAAAAATTCTTTATACTTTAAATAAAACACAATTACCCAATTCTACATTAAAATTTTAAAAATACATAAATGTCATGGTATGTCGTCATGGTGTAATGTCGTTTATTTTCCTCCTTTCCTGTCCTGGCTACTGTCGCCGTCGGCAAACACAGTTGACCACCTGTAGTCGTCGGAGAGATCCCAAGGCAGCCTACATGGGACGAAGTCGAATTCCACCTATAGCATCTCTTCCTCTTCCCACCATGCGTAAACGATTCCGCCTACCACCTTTTATCGTGAAAGTGCGTGATTGTAATAAAGAACATACTAGAGGAGGGACAAATAGGCTGTTCAATTCAAATTTCTACAATTAAACATCTTATGCACAACGAAAATAATAATTTAATGAGTCAAACCTAATCTAATCTGATCAGACAGTCACAAACAGAGGAAGAATAGATTATTGCCTAGTCCAGATTCTAAAAACCAATTCTAACTATGTGATGAACAATCTGTTAGACTATCAAGAATATCTAGCAGAAATTAATGATAGCTTCTTCTATCATCAAGCACTCGACCGCTAGCGAAGAAGCATGACTCGGATGCCGCCGTAGAAACTTGAGCACTAAGAATATCACGTGTCATTACTCCCAAAACGGGTTAGTGAACGGAAGAAACTTTCCACCAGGATAAGATATCAAAATTGACTAAATCATTAGGTGACATGAAAGCAATGAAGTCATTTTATTGATATAAATTCAATTCATTAAAATAAGTTTGTGCACTATTAGGTATCCTCATTTTGTGATCGTGAGGAACTACTAGCATTAGAAGCTCTAAATGAGGCAATTTGTTGTCTCCCATTCTTATTGTCATAAATATAAAACCTTCTATTGATAGCATCCTTAAATTGCTTTATTTTATCACTATGTCTTATTCCTAAATTCTCATCTATTGCATCTAATATGTTTTCTACCCCTTGTAACTTTATTATGGGATTCAAAGCACATGCAATGAAAAAAAATTAAGGGATAGCCTCATAATACTTGAGAAATTTAGCCTTTATTTTTTTAATTATATGGGTAAAAAATCCTAGATATCCATACTCATTTAACAATCTAGCTATATTAAGCAATTAGGAAAGAACAATATGATAATTATGATTGTAAACTCTCGATAATTTCATCGTTATCTCGTAAAAGACCTCCAACAATTTGCACAAACATTGTACAGTATACCAACCTTCGTTTGAAGCTTCCTTCCGAAAACTTAAAGATGACGAATAAGTTGTACACCTCCGTGTATTGAACTCCCCTCTTCAACATCAAGTACGTCGAGTTCCAACGATGTTGAACATCCAACAACTGTTTCGAAGGCTTCATTCTCATCTTCTTGCACAAAGCCTTGAATTCCTACTCTTGCTTGCCACTACTATCAGCAAACAACAAAACATTTCGGATACATTACACATAATGTCCAATAGTTTCATCTTCAATCCATCTTTAACTATAAAATTTATTACGTAACAACAACACTTACCATGGAGTAACAAACCATCACGCATAGGATCCAAAGCAGTTTTAAACAATTGAATTGTTCCATCATTGTTTGAAGCATTATCAAAAGATATACTCAAGATTTTGTCAAACAACTTAAACTCACGTAGAATGATTAAGATTAAATTACAAATTTTCTCGCTAGTATGAGGATAAGAAAATAATTTAAAAGTAATGATACATTTGTGAAAGTATCAGTCGTGAACCCAATGAATAGTCAAAATAGTAAGAAATTTGAAAATTAGTGGTCCAAGCATCGGAGATGATACAAACTTTTCCATCGTAAGCGGAAAACATTTGTATCAATTATTTTTTTTTTATCAAGATAAAGTTTTAAAGTATCCGATGTAATGGTGTTTCTTTTATTTCTTTGATAATAGGTTGTAATGCATTTAGAACATAAAAAATAAATTTAGGATTATCTGTAAAATTTCAAAGTAATTCATTATGCACTATGAATTTAGCCAACATTTCACATTAACGGGTATGATTATATGTCCACAAACTGCCCGTATTATTCAATTGCATTTGTCCCATTGCCATCTTTCAATGGACAACTTTTGAAGTACTTTTACCTGTTAAAAAGATCTTACCACACATTTTGCACTTTACTCCTGTCACCTTCCCATTTGCTTTGGTGACCTTCTCAAAATACAAGAAACAATCCGAGCCTTTCCTCGATCAAGAAGCGGTGGAAGCAACACTTGATTGTCCCTCTTCGAATTGAGGAGTTCCTTGGCCTTGCACAACAATTTCCGGAGCGTTGAATCGAAAGCCGGCGTCATCATGCGTAGGAAATACATCATCATTGTCTACACTGTATACAATTTGATTTTGAGATAAGTGAGCCATTATGTTTTATAAAGAATGAGAAATAGCAAGAGAGCTTTAGGAGATTCGAGAGTTTGATTGAAAAAAAATCAAGTAGAGCATGGAAGATTTTGAGAATTTATGGTTTCTCAATTGTTGTTTATAGAAGAAATCTTCCATAAAACGAATTAGACCAAAAAGTCCTCAAATATAGTCGTTTTATGACCGTTGATGGGGATATTTTTGTCCAATTTTTGAAAAATTAGTCGTTATCAAAATATTATTAAAAAAATAGTGAACAGTTTTTGAAGAACAAGTGACGTTTTTCAAAAGGAGGCCACGGTTTTTTAAAAAGGACAGAAATCCATATACCAAAACCGTCCATGATTTTCAAAACCATCTAACGTTTTTTAGGGTAAAGGTTTTCTATCCATTAAAAACCGTTAACATTCTAAACTTCTGTTCACATTTTCGAAAAATCCGTTAACGGACCGCTGATGGTTCTGAAGACTAAAGGCCAAGCTGTTGGAAACCTTAAAAAGCGTATTTGGCCCGGCCCTTTGGATAAGGAAGTGAACCAGGGCTGGGCCGTGATCCTAAAAGAAAAAGCCCTCTTAGACTCGGCTCATAAAAGCTTAAAGTCAAGTCAGAACAATCTACAGTGATTGGCCAAAAAACCCAAGGCCAAGCCCATGTTTTTGACATCACTAAAGACAGTGAAGCTCCGAATACACTTGTGAAAGAATAAATTTTTATTTGAGCGTTTGAAAAGCCTAAATCGAACTTTATCGTTACATAAATGAGTTTGAGCCTAAAAGAAGTTTAAGGACACCCAAGTCCTAAATGAGCAAATGGCCCTAAAGTGTACACCAAACACCCAGAGGTTTCGGTCGTTTAATCTTGTATAACATGTTCACATTCAACTAGGGTTGTCGATAAATTTTGGAAGCTCAAATTCCCACTTGAGCTAGACAGGCTTCGATCACACCCTGATATAAAACGAGGAAAGAAAAAAGGAATTGGTATAGATTTAGAGAAGAAAAAGGAGGGGAATTAGAATAAACTGAGGATGCAAATCCCCAATCATATAAGTAATATTGGGTTGGTTAGTCTATTGGACACAACCTTTTTCTCTCTCAACTCGCTACAAAAAGTTTGAACATCCTCTAGTCATTAATGGCAAAGCATGGATCCTAAAAGAATTGGCAAGTTGAAATCATAATCTCTATAACCGTATAGACAATGGTCAATATACAATGGTAGACTCATGGACATCGAAGACAGTGTACAAACTTAATATATGAGCCACGATAAAAAATATCGTCTCTGGAAATATGTTCTGGAGAAAAGACAAAGTTGTGGAAAAGATTACCAAGTCATAAATGAAACTCGTTGAAGTGCTCCCATCAAGCAGTTCATGCGTACCATTTCAATGGTGTACATCCTACAAACATGCATAAACTTGGCATCAAATAAGAACATCAAAATGATGAATGAAAAAAGCCATAAAATTCTAGCCAAATAGAAATAAAGAAAAGCCAAGACAAGAAAAAAGTGTTAGTACCCAATCAACAATTAAAACCTTCTCTGTCCCAATAGTCTGCGCTGCCAACGCTGCAACTTCAGTATTATTGTGAAGACGGAACCTCATTGCCTGATGGACACCAGCATGATGACCAGGAGATACTCATCAATTCAATCAAAGATAATCAAAAGATTAGGGCAATACACCAACCAAACTGTTTGAAGTAATTCGAATTCGACTCAATAAAAGTTCGATTCGATTCAACTCAAGCTCAATTTGTTTTTTGGATATTTGTTTTTTGGATTCGTCAAACAATTGAGTTCGACTCGAGCTCAACTTGTTAATTCGTGAACTTTTAGAATTCGACCCGAATTTGACCCGACTCGATATGTTCAATTATTTTCTTATAAAAATTTGTATTAAATCATTTATAACAATAAGTATATGAGATTTGAGAAACAAAGATATTATAAAAATGTTACTTCCTCTATCCCATAATGAGTATAATACCTTTTTTCGGATCGTTTCAAAATAAATGCAACGGTTTTTTAGAAAAATTTTTACCATAAAAAATATCAACAATCCCCTATCTCTTCTCACAACTATTACAGTAAGCCACGTTATCATTAAAAAAGTACTCTTTTTTCATCAAAATCCACATAAATTGAACACGTATATAAAATCCCGTATCGAATCAATTGTTGCATTTAATTTGGGACGGAAGGAGTATATGATAAAAGAAAAGGTACAATTTAATAATTTTACAATGATAGTCAAGAATAATAACGTTATGAATTTTGTTTAACCTCATAAATTTATATTATTCAGCTCAATAGTCTACATTTGACTTGAAAAATCTATTTATATCATAATTTGTATTCTATGATTCACAATATTCGAGACCGACTTCAATATAACTCGAATTTTGTTTTGATTACTATTCGACAAGCTATTCGAATTCGGTTCGAATTCGAATTTTTTCCACTCGAGTTCGACTCGTACTGGAATTTTTTCAACTCAAATTCAACTAAAAATAAATTATAAAAGTTTGATTCGAGTTCGTCAAAACTCGACCTGCGTCGGTGGTATACAACCCTAAAAAAGATCAAGAATTCATTAATATTGTTTTCCATTATAATCCACTACCATAGGGACATAGATCAGTAATCCAGTTTCATAAACTGAACGAATTTGAAATTTCGTAACAGGGGGCAACACGTTCACGTCACATCCACCCCCGACGACGAACCTCCCCCAACATAAGTCAGACGACTGCTCACAAGTCACGCCTCCAAAACCATTTCAAAACTCAAATCCCATACCCAATCACCACCCCAAATTCCACCACCACCAACACCACCACGCGCCTCCGCCCCTCGCCTTCGCCGTCTCCACCACCACGATGCCATCCCCATTTCTCTACCACCTCTACCCCTCCCTCACTCTCCTCATCCTCTCCCTCCACCACCTCATCATCTCCGCCCCCACGCGCCACCCCC
>JAOVYX010022118.1:0-14981 GCA_035668315.1 Drosera spatulata | reverse complement strand
GTGGTGGAAACCTGTGCAACTATCGACGATTTGCGTAAGCACATAGCGCCATGCTAAGATTGAGACTTAAATTTTTGACGCCTTTTAACATGTTTTTATAATGTGTAATACAAGCAGCATGGAGACGATCCTGGAAAGGTACGAGAGGTACTCCTATGCTGAGAGGCAGCTTAACAATAATTCTAATAATGCCGAACAATCCCAGGTTGGTATCAACAACTCCTATGGAGTCTATATCAATCGTCTGATCGAACAGTAATAACATTTAATATGATGATAAAGATACAATACATGCATAACCACTTAATTTTTCCCTATACTTCGCTCTAATTTAAACTATAGGCTCTAATTTTTCCTTGTTAGCATGCATAAACGCTTAATTTTCTCATTACTTTCTCCTATTAGTTGCTACTAGAATTTTTCTGTTTTATATGCTGAAAATTTTATCACTGTTTATTGTTCTAAGATTGTCAAAATGAGTTAGTTCAATGACAAACAACTCATCCCCCTGATCAAAAGGGCATAGGATTGACACATCTCGCCCTCTCCACATCATTAACGGGATTATGTGGATATATTTTTTTTCCTTTCCTATTATTCTAAGGTGCTGAGTATGCGTATATTTTAGGAACATTGGACCTTTGACTATGCAAAGCTCAAAGCCAAGATAGAACTGCTTCAGCGAAACCACAGGTATTAAATTACACCTGAGCTCTAGTACATTATCATTCTATTAATACCTCTCTGAGAACAACTGCTAAGACATTATCATTTCATCATATATCCTGAACACTAGTACGTTTTTAAACAGAAAGTACGTGCTTGATCCAACGAACATGACTCTAGTCGCATCTAGAATATTTGAGCATTAATTTGTAGATGCAAAAATGACGCGTCAACATTTTTGTTTCTTGTTAACATCTGGCATTAATAGTTGTTTCTTGTTGAAATTAACATGTTGCATAGAGATTGTTTCTTGAACGTCTCTTGAGCCGTTCAAGGATTGATTTTGTCATTTTAGTGATCCGAAACTAAACTCTGTTGCTGAACTAAAGATGATCTTCAATGATAGCGCAGGAGCGCTAACAGTTACTTATTCCGATCTGGAATCAGAAACAGTTAAAAGCTTGCAGTTAGAGTAAGCTATCCGTGAAGATAGTGAAGATAGCACATTCCTGGAGTTTGTTATTAATGTGTTGTTAAGTGTTCAATCATTATATATTGAAGAGAGCTTTTTTAAGATGATCATAAAACCTTTATTGCAGGCACTATTTGGGACAGGATTTGGAGTCACTTAGCATGAAAGAGCTCCAGAATCTGGAACAGCAGCTTGACACTGCTCTCAAGCACATCCGATCAAGAAAAGTATGCACGCAAAACAAACATATAGTGATACAGATGATTTTGATATTCGCTAAATTGGAGGCAAAAGGAATTGATTCTGGTGCCATTTGATTTCTTGCAGAGTCAACTGATGCATGAGTCCATCTCCGAACTTCAGAAGAAGGTAACAGTAAGAAGTAGTCTAAGATAGTCAAAGAACTCTTAAGGCGAGCGAGTGTGTGCGCTCCTGTGTTTCTATTTACATAGATTTCCATCACGTTGACAATGATGGATAAATTTGAATAAGTTCATGCTAATGTTTTTGTTGAGAACGTCTTGTTGGTTTCCAATTTTGACGGTGAAAACATAAGTAAGAGAGAGATATATAGATTTGTCTGAACAGAATTAATATTCCATCAACTTAGATTTTTGGGTTGAGATATAAATTTCATTCATGAATCATAAATTTTCTCTATAATGGATTGGAATGTTGCAAATAGGGCATTTTAATGCCCATAGAGTAATTCCCCATCAAGGTTCTACCAGGATCCTTGGTATCAGAGTGGACGATTCGGTTGAGCCTCTGATCAGAACCCGCGTCGTGTAGTATCCTAATAATGACTTTGTGTTGTCACAGGAGAAAGCAATGCAGGAGCAGAACAACTTGCTAGCTAAGAGGGTAATAAATCATCACTTAAAATTTTTTAAGATGGGCTAAGTTTTCGTTGTAAGCTTAAACGTTGAGTTATGTCTTTGTGAGAGTTTCAGATAAAGGAGAAGGAGAAGACGATTGCACAGGAAGTGCAGTGGCAGCAGCAAAGTAATCAGCATGTTCAAGCTGATCCTGCAAATTTCCTTCTCTCCCCTCCAATCCCCCCTATGAACATGGGGTATGCCCTCGAATCCCTCCTCTCGGGCTCTCCTAAACACGAGTACTCAAGGATTTGATAATAAGAAACATCTGATCGAAGTCGAGGATAAGAGCAATTGGGGGTTGGTTGAACAATTTTTACATTGTGCAGAAAGAGTGCCTAACCAATTCTCCTGGGACAGGAAACCTATGTTTAATTTATGAACTGTAGATGCTGAACGGACCTACTCCCATACGGGCCAGACCACCACCATTCTTATTCCGCGGATTGCTAACTTGATATACGAATACACTTCTTTTAAATAGAGATAGAATCTCATCGTACCTCTCTTCTAACGTGTGGTGATAAGAGTTTATCTAATTATGAGAAGATATGACACAAAATAAATCATAACGATAAGATGTCTACCTAACAATCTATCCATCTTCTTTATTCCCAAAAAGGAGGTGGGTGAGGCTCTATAATAGAACAATAATTGATTGCTGCGAGCATAGTGAATTTTGTGTCAAAACCCCTTTTAGTTTGCATTGACAAGTGAAAACAGAGGCATACTATTGAGATATCTAGAGACAGGATGAATAAAAGAACATTCAGGTTGATGAATAGCTATGAATACTTGTAAATTTTCCCTTGTTAGCATGCCTGGATTTCCTACAAAATGTATAAAAGTAATGCGAATTTGTCAAGTGAGTGAAACTGAGCTCTTTTGTGAATCTGCAACAGGGGAACATACCAGGGAGAGATAGCACCAGCTGAAGCGAGGAGGAATGATCTCAATCTGACACTTGAGCCAATCTACTCCTACATGCCTCCACGGATGCTCCCGAACATGAGCTGAAGGACAGATAAGGGCTCTTGTTAGCTAAAAACTCCAGGGCTCATATCTCTATTTACTTGCTCTTGTATGAAATTTTCTCGCAATTGTTGCGGCAACAAACAATGGTTCAGCACCAAGTTGCCGCGTGGTTTTAGAAATTAAGGACATCAATTTGTTGCAGAACTTCCAATTTTACCATAAATAAGCAGGGAAGCTACGTGTGTGCAACCAGTGCTTCACCTTCAAAACGACCTCGTGACTACACATTGAGAGCTTCCCTGTTGCTTCCTCGAATCGAAGCACATAGTTTGTCTAGCATTGTCAAAGCTCGCTACTACTCTTTGGTCTCCATACACTATGTATCAGTTATCATGAAAATGATAATGATAACAACAAATTAGATATCGACATAACCAACACGTAGATTCATTGTGCAATTTATTATTTCACACGTCGATTCGAACAATCAATTTTACATCATCTCGTTGATGTTATCAGTTATCGTGATAATGATATCAACAAATTAGATATCACATAACCAACATAGCAGATTTATTATGCAATCTATTATTTCACACGTTGATTCGAACAATCAATTTTTCATCATCTTGATTGATGTTAATGTCTAAAAACACCATATATTCATTCAATCATCATCATCACCATCATCACCATCATCATCATCATCCTCTATCAATGCAAATCACGTCGAAAAATAAAACAGAACATGGAACACAAACGGAAACATCGTCGCTAAAAACCCTAACCTCCACTGGCAGTTGCGTCTCCACGGCAACAGCAGAGAAGGCGATCACTCAAAATCGGATCCGTTGACAGATGCGAATAGCTGATTGTTCGGATTGTTCGAAATCGCTCGATCGCCGCTCGATCGATCGTGTGGATTCGATGTGCTAGGGTTTCGGATAATCATCGATTTTGACTCGTTTTTTCATTGGTTGTTGCGATTTTTGATTTCAAATGGCTCATGCGAGAGAGAGACGAGATGAATGTGTTCGTGGTTTGAATGGAAAAATTGGGGATTATGTTGCGCGAAAATCCTGTGTTTGGAGAATCGACTATTGAATTTGGGGGGTTTTTTTGAATTTCAAGCAACGCGCTCGGTTCATACAGACAAAAATGGTAAGGATCCCAAAGTCCCAAAGGGTTGTGTTAATCTGGAGAAGTTTCAACGATGTATGTGTATAGAGACAAATGATTGAATGTAATTCACCGTGTTGTATTGCTTCTCATCGGTGATTGTATTTGTAGTACATATGTTCCTATGTTTAGTGAGATTGCAATCGGCCTGATTTTGATAATCACACAATTATAGGAGATACATCCCAAAGATAGGCGAGACTAACTTAGGCAGGAAGTCGATGAACGTTGAGGGAAATTTTGAACACATGATTCAATCATTACTCCATCTATTTCAATATACATGTAATCGTTTGACTATGCGTACGTATCGATATAAATTTTGATTCTCTTCACAAGACGACGAAACATCATTTTTTTTTATATACTTTAAT
Organism: Drosera spatulata; assembly: GCA_035668315.1. NCBI lineage: Eukaryota > Viridiplantae > Streptophyta > Magnoliopsida > Caryophyllales > Droseraceae > Drosera > Drosera spatulata. The sequence goes on along the minus strand of JAOVYX010022118.1, from coordinate 10,437 downwards.
CTTATGCTAGTGGTGTATCATTATGACGAAAAACGAAAATTTTTAAAATATATGTTGAATAATATTAAGAATCAGAGTGTTGTATTTATATTGAAAAGAAGGATGTATTATTTTGCATACAATGATTTTTGAGCATACTGTGATTTGAGTAATAATATATCCTCAAAAAGCTGAGCACATTAAGGTTGCTTATATTTTTTTCTCAAAACAAAATTGTTGTCTATATTATGTGACAGATAAAGCCAAAGAATATAAGTACTAGTACATAAGAGAAAATGACAAAAGCCAGAGGGCTTAAATTTACCCCATGGTGAAGTCAGTCTACATTAAGTTTATGAATCTGAAATCTGATTTTGCTAGGATTCAGAAAGGACTTTTCTTTACAAGGAATTTGATCATACGGCGATTGTGATGCCTGTAGTTTAGACAGGATGCTCCATCTGTAGTCTTTATGGTTAGATAGTTTTCGGAGAACTTCCTCGAGTAAGCGTAATTACTTGTACCCTTGAGAATGAACTTGTTAGCACCTGAGTCCGAAACGAGAGTTAATGTTGATTGTTCCTATTTGGCATTCGCTTGCAATGTCCTATATCAGGGACTGGTTTCACCTAAATGCTAGCCGTAACAAGTACCGCAAATAACCAGCATCGACACCATAACACCAATGAGAGTCCATTCAAGCTCCTGTGAAGCTTAAACTTCTTTCTCTCGGGTACGTCTAAGAGCAATCTCATTTCACACGAGTCCATCATTTAGTCCGGGAATCCACTATCGTCGCAGCAGCTATAGTAGCAACGTGGAAGTTGATTTCGTCTTCTCAGCTAATATACGGTGAGGTAGTGACAACAAAGAAAGACCACGCAGCGGCCGCCGCAATTTCTCTTGGCATCAGGTGTCAACACCAGTAAACTTAACATAATACTGATACAAAATAGAAAACGATAGAGATGAATAAACCTATCAAAGATGTGTCAAGTTCATATCAGCCCCTCTATCAAAGAGACACATATGCATCAAATCTTTGGACACTCAGCACCTGCGAACAGACTACTACATGATACGTCCCAAGCACACTAGACATTCAGTGCAGGTATGGATAGAGATGAATAACCTATTTATAAACCATCAGGTAAGGTTTGCAATATTGTTCATATTTCCATATTTCCTACCAGACTTATAGCAAGAGTATAGCAACCGAAAAACAAACTACACGGTGCTACACAGTTAAAAGATAACTTGTAGAGTATAAACATGGCTGGCGGCAAAGGTGGTGGAGGAGGTGGTGGCGCCAAAGGTGGCAGCGGTGTTGGAGGAGGGGGCGCCAAAGGTGGCGGAGGGGGTGCTAAAGGCGCTGGTGGTGGTGGAGGTTGTGGCCCTGGCCAAATGAAGGCCCCCGGTGGTGGAGGTGCTTGCATCGACCGAGGAGCCTTCGAAAGTAACCCTAAAGGATTCTTTGAAGCCCAAAGGCACGGAGCGAAATGAAAGCTGGAAACCCAGAACAGCTTGTAAACAATGCTCTCACCGTTCAGGGATATGTATATAGTCACCTGTTGGTTTCCGGTCCTTCCTTTCGGTCTCTTGCAAGGTTGATCATCAATGTCATATGGTTACTTGGACAATATACTACTAGTATTTTGTTTATGTTCCAACACAACAAATGAATACTCATGTTCTCTTAGATCAACTCCATAGAAAATACATCAAGCCATCACCGAAATTGGCATTACAAGGAACAAACCTTAAAGGAAATGCTATTCGAAAACAGATGGTTAGTGATAGTTGAGTAGAATCAGAGATTGGTAAGGTAAGTCGTCCGTCACGGTTGAATCAGAAACACGGACCAAATCACATCACTCATCATATCTTCCATCTTTTTCAAGAGGGAAAAAAAAAAAATCAATTGGCAAGAAAGAGTAAAAGGAGAATTCTTAAAAGAAAATACTCCAAATAACTTTGTCCCCAAAAAAAAAAAAAAAAAAAAAAAACCTCCAAATAACAACACAAGAGAAAACCCCCAACACGGTCATGCTACGCACAAACTCATGCCAAAACCTTCAACAAAATCACAATCGCATCAATCATCCGAACCCAAACTTCATCAGTACCACACCATCAAATCAACACACAATCAAACACAAGACACACGATCAAACACAAGAATCTCACCGTGTATACACCACACAATCAAACACAAGAATGCCAACGTATACGCGACCAATCACGCTGAATCAATCAACCAACAATGCAATCAATCGAGTGACAACAAATCAACCATCACAAACCCTAACGCGATCACGGCAATCGATCGATACGCGCCACTCGAATTTGATTCAACAATACAATCAATCGACATGGTTTGGGTTCGACGACATGGTTTGGGTTCGATTCATTTAGGTGAATAGTAGGTTCATGTTTGGGTTCAAACTTGATTCAAGGTTAATCAAGCGGAACCTACCATACTTGTTTCATAAACAATAAGACTTGGACTCGGCTCAGCTCATTTATTCACTTGAGCGTAATCAAGCCGAGTCGAGGTTGAGTCTAGTCGAACCTTTTATGAAAAAATTACAATATCATTAAAATTTAAACAAAAGAATTTATTATCAAAATCACAACCTAAAAGTTTTATGAAAAATAAATTTTATACAAAATATATTAATTATATTATGTATATAATTATGAAAATTAAATATTATGCATATATATAAATTCGAGTTGTAAACGAATCTTTAATCGAGTCGGCTGATGAGCTTATAAATGAGTTAGTTTATAATCCTATCAAATCAAGTCATGGATGGTTCAAATTTGGATCATTTAATTTTACTGGCTTAAAATTACGCTCAATCTTAACTCACGAGTTTAATAAACTAGTCAAGGTTTTATTGAGACAGATTCGTTAATCGGTTTGACTCATTTACGGTCCGATCCACTTATAAGCAATGTTGTCCACAATTCTAGAAGCTCAATTAGCGTGTATTTTCTCGCTATGATCCGCTTGCAGCAACTCCCATGAAATCTGCCGATAGTTATGAATAATAATAGAAGGCTGATTTCGGCTACATGTGGATCTCATTGTATTTCATAGTAGTACTATTTTTTGCGATGTCTTGAGCAACATCTCAAACAGAGGATGGATCCGAATCCGACTGTACACCCAAGAGCCTAGAGGGAGTGGCTACCGACATGATGGGAGTCTTCCTGAATGCAGTGCTGCCAGGAGATTCGGCCATGTCAATGTCATCCGTTTTCATCCCTTCTGGTAATTTCCAGTTGAAACGATACAAAAGATTAGCAAGTGCAACCTCAATCAATGTCATGGCGAAGTTGAGACCGGGACAACCACGTCTACCTACACCAAACGGTATAAGCCCGAAGTTTTGTCCCATGTAGTAGTTCGAGCTATGCAGGAACCTCTCTGGTTTGAAACTATAAGGATCTTCCCAACATTCAGGATCCAGGCCTATCGCTTTTGCATTGATGAAAACTTGTGTTTTAGTCGGAATATCGAATCCCATCACTACACAATCTTCTGTGGTTTCCCTTGGAACTAACAGGGGAGCAGGAGGATGGAGCCTAAATGATTCTTTCATCACTATTTGAAGGTAGTGAAGCTTTGGAAGATCACTCTCTTCGACATATTGCTTGCCTTTGGCTATGCTGCGGACTTCCTCTTGAGCTCTTTTGTTGATCTCTGGATTCCTGATGAGTTCGGCCATCGTCCACTCCAAAGTCGCCGCGGAGCCAACACTTCCTCCTATGAATATATCCTGTCTCAAAATATATGAATAAATAAGCAAGCATTTTATATGTATGTTCACACATCAGTTAATCGTAGATTCCAAATCAAGCACATACCGCGCACAATCCCTTGATTTGATCGTCGGTGAGTCTGATCGTTTGATTCGGGTTCTTTTGCACCTCGAGGAGGACGCCAACAAAATCTTTACTGTCATCCTCATCAGGTCTAACCATCGAGCTGGGATGACGATGTTCCTTAATAACCTTATCATATAACTTGTCCAACCCAGTAAAGGTTTTCTCTATTCTTTCATCCACCCGATTGAGTTTATTTATCCAACTTAGCCATGGAAAGTAATCAGCGATGTTCACCTCTCCTACTAAGCATTGTACTTCATGTAAAAGGCCGTTATATTTAGTGTTCTCCTCGCCTTGCGTCCCAAAGGCAGAACGACAAACTACGTTATTTGACAACGAAAGTGTCAGGTCACTAAGATTAATCGGTCCGCTATCACAAGTTTCAGCTATAAATTTAAGCATACTAATTACCTCCTCATTCCTCACGAACCAAAAAGATTTCACCCTTTTCATGCTAAATAACTCTAAGATCGCGATCTTACGTACTTCACTCCAATACTCACCATAGGAAGCGAAGCCCATATCCAAGTAGTTATAGGTAATTGTCTTCGCCGCATAGGGATGAGAACGACCGGAAAAAATAACATCATGAACCTTGACTATAGTCCGAGCCACCTCAGCCGATGAGACCACTAGAGCCGGTACAGAGCCGAGTTTGAGTAGCATGATCGGACCGTGCACATCCGCAAGGTTCTTGAGCGAGACATGAGGCAGTTCGCCGATTTGGTGAAGGTTGCCAATTAAAGGGAGCCTCGTTGGACTAGGAGGAAGGTTTCTTGGCTTTTCCATTTTCTTGAACAACAACATTGGTGGAAATGCAAATACGAACATGAGCAACAAAGAGCTCCAAAAATCCATTTTGTGATTTATCAGATGTAGTATCATGTATGTATGAAGCATCTGATTATATACCCCTTGAATTCCCTTAAAAAAAATCAGATTGGTGAAAAACTATCAAGATAAAAGAGATTTAACATCTTAAAAGTGTTGTTAAACGAACGTTTTATTCACGCATTGTCATTTCCTTCATATGGAATGTCCGCCATGATAAGGATATGCTTGACTTGACCAAACCTGAGAGCATTAGTTAGTAAAAAAATGTGTTTCTAAAATGAGTTCGTTTTATTTACGTATTAAACACGAACATTTCATTACAACTAATTCTATATTTCGTGTAATTCAACTAATTGTCTTATTTTTGTGGTTTTTCCCCCCCTTTTTACTAACTATGCTGAGAGCACTGGCAGAAGGCTTAAATTTACTCTGTGATGAAGTTAGACAAAGCCTTTTTACTAACAAACAATTCAGAGCATTGAGTGGTATCTCTAGGGGTATATGTGTTATCCCAATCATCTAGTAGACGAAATTTATAATAACTTATTAGCAGATATTTTAGTGTCGTAACGAAATGAATGTTCAAGAAGTCCTAACTCGCCTTTGGCACAGTTTCCAGCTGATGTATGGGGTGATCGATTCCTCTTATCGAATCAACAAGACATGATCACGATGGTATAATGTCGAATGGATCAACTATTTTAAATATATTTACGTGCTTGATGGATATGAGAGATTTTTGTTTTAAACTTAAGTTCATGTTGTATTATAGGAAGAGCGAGTCGAGGCATATGCCAAGGAAATCAAGCCATTGCAGGAGGAAGTGAGAGCAAAGTTGGCTATGGATGATAATGATGATTCCGTGATTACTCGCGTGGAAAAAATGAGGTTGATTGATGCAGTTGAATGCCTCGGCCTCTCGTATCACTGTGAGAAAGAGATTGAAGAGCTTCTTCGGAAAATATTTGGGGCTTATGCACATGATGGCTTCCATGATCTTGAAGATAGTGATCATACCGATTTATACACTACTGCTCTTGTGTTTCGTGTTTTTCGGCAACATGGATACAAGATTTCATGTGGTAAGCAAGGAATTCACTTATATGTATTTCATTATGTGTTGCAATGTGGTCATTAATAGTGCCGACTTTTATCAAATGCAATGTGCAGTTGACCATCAAACCGGTTGATTTCGAGTATGTTTCATTCTGATTATTTTTTATAATGATGCACAGATGTGATCAACAAGTTCAGGGACAGCAATGGCAAGTTCAGGGAAACTCTAGGCGATGACGTCAAGGGCATAATCGGCCTGTATGAGGCTGCCCATTTGGCGATACATAGAGAAGACGTTCTCGATGAAGCAAGGATTTTCACCATGCGCCATCTCAAGTGTTTGGCCTCGGCTACAAGTACTAATGAATATCGTGGACCTCGGCTGATGAAACAAGTGGCGCATGCTCTAAAGCAGCCTCTGCACTATGGAATCCCGAGAGTTGAGAGCAGGCATTTCATCTCTTTCTATGAAGAGGACGAGACGAGGGATGAGACTCTATTACAGTTCGCTAAGTTGGACTTTAAAATGCTTCAGCTGCTGCATCAACAGGAGCTGAGCCAGGTTTGCAAGTAAGTCCAATTAATTGACATGCTTAGCCTACCTACTATGGATAGCTAGAAGTTATAATGTTATTCGAGGAAGCGACAACAGATGATACAAAGACGATGAATATGATTACTGATGTGTATATGAGATTTGGAGAATGGCAGGTGGTGGAAGGACTTCAATTTCGTAAACAAGCTCCCATATGCGCGGAATAGAAGTGTTGAATGCTACTTTTGGACCATGGCCATGTTCTTCGAGCCAAGATACTCTCGTGCTCGGATTTTGCTTGCCAAGGTTTTGCTTGTCATCTCGATATTGGGTGATACTTATGATGCATATTCCACGTTTGAAGAAGCTCAGCTCTTGACCAATGCCTTTGAAAGGCGCGAAATGTTTTATCTCGTTAACATCATGCTATGGCAAGAAGATAGTGATCCAGATATTATTACCTGCAACGGATAAAAATTCACTAGAATGATCTCGCACTTATAAACATTGAGAGCCATAAAATTGCAGGAATCTCCTGATATTGAACATTATGGATTGCACAGTATGCAGAGTATCATAAAGCTGTCCTGTTTTGCTTCATTAGTAGTAATATGAGGCATACTGTTGATGTGAACAAGTTGGTTTTCAGGTGGGAAATTAGCATCGTAGATGAGCTGCCCGATTATCTGAAAATAGTATTCAACTTTGTACTAGATATCTATGACGAATTCGATTTGGAAATGGCCAAAGAAGGAAGGCCATATGCTGCCAACTATGCGAAAGAAAGAGTAAGTGGCCTCGACGAATTGCTAATCAAAATTTTAACGATCACTGCCACCGAATACTCCAATTATCCCGTAGGTGAAGGATTTGATTAGAAGCTACTACCTGAAAGCAAAGTGGCTAAATGCAGGATATGTGCCAACATTCGAGGAGTACATGCGCAATGCAAGGGTCACTAGTGTGGCGCAGATAATCACCACATCTTGGTTTATGGGAATGAAAGACATAGCCGATGAGGAAGCATTTCAGTGGCTGAATAGTTATCCCAAGATTATCAGCGGGACAGAAGTCATCGGCCGCCTCATGGATGACATAGTAACTCATGAGGTAATCTTAACTCATTGTAGCAATATTCCTTTATGATGATCGAAGTCTCTAATTTTATGTGATCTCGAAGGAGGAACAAGCTCGAGGACATGTCGCTTCAGGGGTCGAATGCTACATGAAGGAGTTCAGGATGAGCAGAGGAGAAGTTGTCGGAATATTCGAAAGAATGATATCAGATGCATGGAAGGATGTGAATGAAGAGTTCACCAGTATCGGGACATCTCCCAACACGGACGTTAAACCTAGGGCGGGTGGTGGACGCCCTCTACAAGCACCTTGACGGCTACACTTACTCTGCCCAGGTCATCAAGGACGATATCATTGCTGCTTATGCTGACCCTATTGTCATTTGATCTTATTTTGCAGTTTCGGAATCCCATATGCGACTGTTAAATGATTGGTGCGCACTGTCAAAGTGCGTCTATTTGAATAAGTTTGTGTGTTCACTATCCTTGATTGCAATATTACCAACAATAACTACTGCTGTTGCATACAACTATTGTCGCCCAAAACTAATGTTCTGATAGCGATTGTATGTACGGCAACAATATCAGAAGAACCAACAATAAGATACAAACACCTTAACTTGATAAACATACGCAATTATTAACACACACACACACAGCCATCATCACAAAGGGGAAACTAATAGCGTACATGACCATCTCTGCACAAACTAGCTGCGACAAAAGCAATCTCGCTGCTGTTGGCATGCTTTCGAAGACACAAGAAAACTAATCATACAGCCATGTTTTCGTTATGAACATAATCATCAGAAGATGCCAACAAAGATGGGCAAACAACAAGAGGAGACAGAAGAGGGATAGGAACTTTATTCTGAAAACACATTGATGACGACGTCAACGATGAAGTTACATCTTTATCTTGTGCTCCATGATCAGCATATTTCAGCTGGATAGGACGGGGCGCTCGTCGCTGCAACCTCCCGCTTAGCGCCCTCCTCATCTTTGGCGGCAGATACTCATCCTTCGGAACATTAACTTGGAATCCTGGAAACTGATTAGTCTCATTACATGCCATCATCACCTGAACTATTTTTTGCTTGATCAAGGGAAATGAGAGGCAACTAGAAATATAAACCCCAAAATGTGGAACAAATAAGGTAACAGTCAATTATTGGGTACAAATATTTCATAGAAGCCTCAAGTGTAGGTTGATTATGCAGCAAAGTACAATGCATGTAATGTGTGATTATCAATCAAAGGTTGGCACATGATCATCACCAATATTCAAGCTTTGAAGTGAGATACCATTCATGGAACCTCACATGTGTTGGTCAAAGTTTCACTTGCATATATTAACTCTTAACTCTAAGTACATAAGTTACGGTGAAACTTAAACCGCCACCCTCGAGCGTGATGACGTTGTTTTCAGCATCTTATCCAGCTTGTTGGTGTAAAAACCAGTTTTGTACTAAGGATCGAAGTCCAAGTAAACATGACGATATCGAATATAACTATCATCCATCAGTTGGTTGTTTTGCAATGCCGATACAACAGCAACCAACCAAGCTCTTCTATCATTGATGCGGTTCAGAAAGAACGAGAAGTACAGAATCTCATCGCCCTTCGAACTTACAGAATAACTGTTTCAAGAAGTATAGAATCATGCTTGCTTGACCAAGCTGAATTCTTAATACATTGTTGTAGGAACTTCATGTGACTAAGTGCAGGGAGTGGGTTTGCACTTTACAGTGCTTCCTGGATCAAAAATAATGTTGAACCTGAACCTTCATGTGAGCTAGCAAGATTTCAAACAGTGCAACAGTGAATGATTTATATTATGACCATCAAAACAAGAAAGTACCAAGCACATGATTTCAATGACATTTTCTACAACTACATCACATGGCACGTTCACCGTTGCTGATAATTTTATTTTGTCTGCAAAGTGAATTAAATTAAGTGCCAACGGCAGAGATTCATGGATCTGAAGCTTCCTCGTCCCAACACAATCTTTTGACCAATCATCATCAACAACAACCACCTAAGTATCCGACAGGATGTACGAAGCCTTATTCCTGTTACGAACAATAAAAAGATCATTTCTTAAACTCTCCCAAACAAACTTTTGAACAATCAATGATACAATATTAAAACATTTATTGACTTAAACATCGGAACAACGATGTTTAAGTCAATCATGTAGTATCAAACTTGAGAACACCTCGAGGCTTCAGTTATCCTAGAGAGCTGTGAAACAATCATGTAGTATGAGGGCACGATATCATTCGTCCACCGCGATGAACGATGATTGTATCTAAGGTTACTTGGTTGGGTGAAAAGATGATGATTAAAGGAGTTTAAGGTCCATGAGAGTGGTTGGTGGAATATGGTACTTTAGGAGGGGATGTAAACAGCCAAGATCCAGCAAAAGAGCTGGCCCCTTTGCCTTGGCAAGCAAGGGAAAGGGAGGGAGTACACATTTCACTTCAACAAAAATTTGCTGCATTTTTTGGGGCCAAATAGTACAGAACAGAGGGTCGCAGGGCAGATGCAGGACACTGTCCAGCCTGTGTGATCAACCAAACATGTTGAACATTGACCCCCTCTTAAATAACCTTTCTTAAATGAAAAAGGTATAAACTCGCGAATGTTGTCTTACACATGCATATGAACTTTGAGAACCTATATATAACGGTGAGCCAGATGAGATCAGTATATGTGTAATGTGTTGAGAGGATTTTTCTAGGTTTGAAACATAACATCCAAGGTATTTAATTTGGAATATCAAGATCGCTGTCTCCAGGATAATATATATATAAGATTAGACTTATAATAATAGGATATTTTTGTATAATTAAAATACACCCTATCTACCGAACATAAATCTTATCTTTATAACGTACATTGAAAAACTTATGTTTAAGGATATATCATAATATTCCTCAACAATCCCCTCATAAGTTTTGCAATATAGCTCTAACAAATAGATCCAGCATACATGTTCACAACAATAAAAGGAATCATGCACCTTTAATAGGAAAACTTGAAAATCCAAGTAGA
>JAOVYX010022117.1:0-14981 GCA_035668315.1 Drosera spatulata | reverse complement strand
GGAACAAGCTCTTTGTGAGCTTTAAACGACAGGATCACGTTCCATATCAGAGAAACAAAATTGGCTGCAAGAACCTGCAGTGCATTCAGCAATTTGGTAGTCATTCAATGAAACCTCCGACCAGCAGAATATGCTAGGTAATAGAGTTCAAACAATCCGAAGAAAAACTGGCTCGTGGGTCCAACAAATGTTCTATGCATAGTTATCAGACCCGGATTGATGATCGACCCGACGAGGCCTTCGGGTCAATGGGTCACTAGTTTGACCGGTTGAACCGATGGTCGAATATTTTTATATGTTTTAAAGATTTATATATTTTATTTGATTTATGTTTATTAAATATATTTACATATCAATTACATATGTTTCTTCAATAAAAAATAACCTAATATATATGTTAATAGGAAAATGTTTTTTTAATTCTAAAACTTTTCTTTTGGCCGGTTCAGCCCACCGAATTTTACCGGTTTTTAAGCCGGGTTTTAATCGGGTTTGACCAGGTTGAGCGGGTTTGACCGGGTCAATTGCTTGTTTGATTTTTTTATCGAATCGATCCAACCGAGGCAGGCATTGGATCACGGTCCAACTGGTTGAACTGACCGGGCCGGTCCGGTTTTTATAACTAGGGTTCTGAGTGCAATCCACAAAGGATCATATGCCATGAAACAAAGAGGAATTCGGAGCCAAAATCAATCATCCACAAAGCACCATCCGAACTAAAATGACCTAGGGAAATCTTAGACACATGGTGCGAGAAATGCGGTTGAGGTTTTTTTTGGCACGGTTAAGATCACATTGAGAATGTTAGGATGCTGGAGTGGTTCCATCTCCTTCGTTGCAATAGATGAGCAAGTAGGCCAGGCCATCCCTTCATTCAGTCTCAACAAATTGAGAGAGGGCAATAGAAGAGTGTGCTTGACCAAGACTAGTCACTCTAGAATGATAGAAAAATATGAGGAAGCAAAAGGAGGAATTTAAAATTACTCAATGGGAAGATGGACATGGTACTATTAATATACCAAGCATCAGCAGCGGCGGAAAAGCACAGGAAAGAATTCAACATTTAGCTAGTAATTATCCGAACAAATGACACTGACCAAAGATTCAAAAAATAAAAATAAAAAAATAAATTGCTTAAGCATGACAAGGACAACATAGACATACCTGGAACTGTTGTGGTACAAACCGGAAATTGAGAAATTGAAACGGTATCCACAATTGCCAATTTGCAAGAACAGATGAAAACCACTCCTGCTCATTCAAAATGAAGAATGAAGTCGATAGTGTATTAAAATGTCAATACTACAAAAAAATTGTTACATTGTTGGAACAGTTGTCCTTAAACTTTCATGCATAATATAACTAAAGCTTCTGAATCCTTATCCCACATAGTACTCAGATGAATGCCATGTTTCATGCATAGCAGGTTTAAGGAAAGGACACGAAGATTGAACAGTCAGAAGCACCTGCTGGAGTTTTGGTACAACTTCTGCTGACCGTCCTTCTAGCGTAACCAATGCAGACAGGAACACTCCGATAAATATTGGTGAGAAAATGAACTGCATTTGGCATGAATCTTCATATAAATTATATACCTCAATATTCAAGACACATCAGATGTTCACTTGTACTATGTTACACTGCATGGGAGGAAAACGGAAAGGGAAGCAAAGACAACAGACCTGATCTAGTAGAAGTCGCAACACAGCACCAGATGCTCCAGGGACAGTGACCAGTCTGCTAAGATATAAGTACCTAAATTGAATTTTGCACTCATTAGATGCATACCACATTATCATACTAATTTGATGCAATAGATAACTTCTTCAAAAATTATTTGAATTCAACTATTTGAACTTTTATCATCAGTTTTTTCATCTCCGTTTTACTCAGATGAGAGGAAATGAAATCCGTGAAACAAACAGAAAGTTAGGCTTTGAATTAGGAAGCATCACCAGAAATGCAATGTTGGACCAACCAACACCAGCCCCAGAAGAGTGAACACAAATGTTCTCTTGTAGTCCAGTGATGGCACCTTATCGATTACAAGCTGAGAATAACACGAGTGGACAATCAATGAAGGGAATCCACTCAGTTGAAAGCAAATGATAAAGAAAATAATATGTCAGCAATATGCATAACACATTGTAGTCGGCAAATAGTCATCAAACAAAATTTTTTAGGTTGCATAATGCTCCTGAAGCTTCCTCAATATCAACCAATTAGCCTTAATCTACAAATAAAATTGTTTATCAAGAAACTAGCAGAAAGATCCTTTCTCGTATCAATTAAAAAGAATAACCCATCCGGAAGCTCTCAAGATCCTGCAGAAGTAAGACTTTCCATGAGCAAATTGTAGGATGAGGATGATGCTCCTACTTAGAGAACCAAACGCTAGGGTTCTTGTTCCTTAGTTTCCAAAACAGACCTCAATATTGGAATCACAAAATATTTAACTTAGCAACTCAGCACCTATCAGCAAACTTTTAGTGTTTTATAGCAAGGTAAATGATAGATCCCAGGAAAGTAAGCAAGCTGCACGAAGAGCACATAAAACCCAAGGGAGTAGGTGATGAAGGTGCAATATTGCTTAGTTTCAGATCAATAAAAACTTGTAGTGCTCTTTATCAAAATAAATTCCACTTTCTGATATTGGTTGCCAGCATCAAATCTTTGAATACCTATGATGACCATTGGCAAACAACTAGATGATTTTATAAAGCCAAAAATTTATACATGCTACACCAGGAGGTCAACTTGGCCGGTGCTTATCGTTAGCTTGTAGTCAATTTCAATATTTCATTCAAGATTATTGAAGAAAATGATCCAGAATTGAATGAAATGTACGCTAATCTGTTGAGCTGATACAATATCACAATTCGTGCATGTTTACCTGGCAAACCAAATCTCCAACACAGGTCAAGAGTGCAGAAGTCACAGCTTTAGTGATAACTGGAAACTTTTCAAGAAGATTCAGGTACCTGAAGAATTCAAACGTCAATGGTACAACGAGATAAAAAATATGTCCGACCATAATTCCATCACGAACCATTTTAATCAAGAAGAGACAACTCCTAACACAATCATTTTGACTACAGAAGCAGCTAAAATGAGATACTGTACAAATGTAATTAATAAAAGCCTTTTTTTACGGAGGAAGTATAGCGAAAGCGGAAGAAAGTCACGCCGAAAACAGAAAAGAAAGCTACAATTCAAAACTATAGCAGAGGCAACAGCATTTATAATCAAAGCATCAAAGCCTCAACAATAATTGGCAGCAAGGCCAAAATATATAATAGGACAATAAGCTACTGATCTCATAGCGCTTATACCATGTGTACATTTTGATGGTTACTCTTACAAGGCGCCATGCATGCTAAGAGCTGTTCCTTGTTACGTATTTTTTTATGTCAGCAATTAGCACCCAGGATCTTAGCAGCTTCAACTAGGTCCATGAAAGAAAATGTAGACTAATGTCAGTTCTCACCCTAAATTTAGCATATTGAACTTCACCCTACATTACAGAGTACCTAATCCTGAGAGTCGCATGAATGAACAAGTTACAAAGAGAACGTGAACAATCACTAGAAAAGCTACCGGAAGAATTCAGAACTTTGCAATGTCTACATTCTACTCTATCTGAAACTGCATTTTATCAGTTAAAAATATTCACACATAGTAATGCAACCCCAAACAAAATCTCCCATTACCAGGAAAGCAGAGACCAATTCTTCCCACCACCACCACCACCACCGACCCCATCTCCACTCTCACCGCTACCTCCACCGCCGCCGCCATATCCTCCAGTCCCACCAGACCCACCATCAGAAACCGCCGAAACACGAACATAATCCATACCCAAATGCTTAAACATAAATCCAAAACTGCCCAACAATCTCTCAGCCCCTCCAAGCCCACCACTCAAGCTATTTGTCGAGTTCTGACTCGATTCAAAGCGCATAATCCTTGAATATTGGAATGGGATTCGAGGGAGAAAGTGGGGTTGAGTGGATTTGGGTCTTCGAGGGGTGAAAAGAGTTGAGCGGATGCATGTTGTTGGTGATTTTCGGATTATTGATGCGGAATTTTTGATCATTTTTTGGGGGACTGTGGTTCGCGGTGCGGTTTTGGGCGAGGGGTTTGGGCTTTTGAAGAGGAGGCCGTAGTTGTGTGTGTTGATAATGAATGAACTTGGAAACTGTGTAAATTCATAAACTTACGACTGAAATTAAAATATTATCTCTATTCATTCAAATTATAATCTTAATTTATCTCAATAATTTATTATATAAATCGTCAATGATATGATCAAATATCGTTTTATATAAAATTATTATAAAATATTAATGATAGTTTAAGTTATATATTACAATCCTAGATTAATGTCATAATTTTCTTACGTTATTAAAACGAAAAATAAACCACCTCAAAATATTTGTTGAATAATGTAGTGATGATGCAATGTTATAATTTGAATGAGAGAGAGTGATATTTTTATAAGTTAAAATTATAACGTAATGTGAATTAAAATTAATCTCAAAAAATATATTTTATATGTCCCATTGAAACAGTATTGTGCATCTAACACGTATTTTGAGTAATTTCGATAATTGTGTTAATGATATAATAAAATTATTCTAACGACTTAGGATTGAAGAATACAACTTCAATTATCATTAATGTTTTAGACCAATTTGTATAAAACAATATTTAATCGTCCCGTTGACGATGCATAACACAAAAAACTTTATATGCCACGAGTATAAGGGTTGCGATTTTTTTTGGACGAAGGAAGTATAAGGTTGAAATGTTACAACTTTGTGAATATTAAGGAGTAATTATTTTGCTTTGTTAAGTTCTGTTTACTCAGGAGATATTTGGTATTATTGTTCAAAATTAGAGAAACCAAAATTAATAATGGTCTGTTTGGTATCACTTTTGTTTCTTGTTTTCTATTTTTGTTTCGCCGATTGATAAAACAAAACTGTTTGATATCACTTTTATTTTCTGACATTTAAACGGATGAAACTGAAATAGAAAATTAAAAAAATTTATGTTTCTGTTTTTTGATTGATGTGAGTATAATATTGAAGATTTTTTTTACACAAAATCATTTCATTTTATAAAGCGATTTTGATTATCGCAACTGATTTTCTATTTCTGTTATTGGGTTTTTTTAATTTTAAGCAACGATAGCAAACAACCCTAAACAAAATCTAAAAACTAACAAAATCAAAATCATTTTACAAAATAAAAGATTTTTGTGTAAAGGGAATGTTCAATATTATACTTAGATAAAAAAAAACAGAATACAAAAATCATTTCTTTTTTTGTTTTCTATCTTTGTTTCATTTGTTTATAAAATAAAAAATATGAATAAGAAACAAAAAAATATCAAACAGCTTTATTTTATCAATAATAAAATAAAAATAAAAAACAAAAAATAATAATGATACCAAATATGTCCTCCGTAAACAAAATGATAAAAATTGTTCTAATCATAGATCAACAGTTTCTAACGCTTCACTATATAAACTTACGAAAAACAAAAGTTTGGTTGTCTCAAATTTGAATGCAAATTTCGGCACTCTCCTAAACTATATAAGCATAGAACAGCCAAATTCCTCTGCTCGACTTTTTCTCTCATCACTGTCTTCAACTGACAACAGCAATTCTTTCGCGGCAAGAAAAATCAACCCCAAATCGAAACCCTAATTCGTAAGCTCGCTCATTCACCCCTCTCGCTTCAAATCCGTTCATCTCTATCAATCTTGATAACGCGAAATCGCACATTTCATCGATCGAATTCGTCGGTATCGATTCTTTCATCTTTGTTGTGCTTCATTGATGAAACAACGAGGGATTGTTGTAGTATCTGAAGTGGTTGTTAATCGCTTCTTTCTCTGTTTCGTCTTCAGTTTGGTGAATTGCTGTGGTTGAGTTGAATCGAGTTAAGGTGATGTGTTCTTGTTTTGTTGTGTTGCTGATTGGGCCAAGGTGTCGTGCATTGAATTAGAATCGAGTTTTGTTGGCGCCGTGGAATGGCATTGTTAAGTTGATGTGGAAGTGGTCGTAAGCAGTGGAGTTGATTAGGGATTGACGAGGAGTTGAGTAATGAAAGCGAGTGGAGGCGTGTATTGGGATCGATCTTGGTGGTGGTGGGATTCTTGTTTGAGTTGTGTAATCCTTCCCCGATTGAAAATCTGGATCTTTGCTCTTATTGGGGCATTGGGGTTGATCACGTTTCAAGTCTTCAGCGTGTTAAGATATCGGGGTTGATCATGCACTGCAGAATTGATTTTACCTTTACTTTCACAGAGGCTTGATCCCCGGCCAACATGAAGACATGGCACAGTATGAGGCATTATGTGAAAGGATTTACACATCGCAAGATTCCGAGGAACTAGCTGAGGCAGAAGATGATCTGAAATGCTTCTCGACCGACACCAGATACATCTCACTGTTACGAACTGGTTCATTAATTATAAACACAAACAATAACGAGTACGCAAAAATAATGAGGCAAAGATTTTTACGTGGAAACCCTTACGGGAAAAACCACGAGCGATCGCCGACGACGAAAAATCCACTAACCAAATGAGAAAATACAAAGAAGCTACACTCAAAATATTGAGAATCTCACAATAAGAGATAGAGATATCACATATATAGTCACTAACATACTTTTAACATAGATAGTCACGAGATTATGATATTCTAAGATGCTTGGTTGTTACACTATGCGCCAACATTTGCCAATTCAACCAACCCATCTGATCTATACACTACCAAGTATAAGGGGATTTCTATTTCCTTGGTGATCCTTTCAAAAGGTAAATGCTCACCAAAGCATGAATCTGTTACTTCTTTCCTCTTTCCAAGGGCCAGATTCTCCAAGCATGATCGCTGAAATGTTTGACAGTGAGGTATCATCTGTCGAGAGCAAAAAGTAAACGCAAATGAAGCTGGACTTCCAATCATCGTCAAAATCTTTTCTGGTCCTTGCTCACCTTTGACTATACTTCGGAAGCAGAGACTGAGTAGTGAATACAACAATGTTTTACTTGAATCATTTATTTATTTTTTTTGGGAGCCAATATCATGGTGTTGATATTTCAAGTGGAATGTTCGTCTACATCCTATTTTGATTGACGGACTATTGCATGTATCTTTAGCTTGATTGATTTTCTGCATTATACTCTATAATTATATCTTCCACCTTGGTAATCAAACTGACCTTTCGTGTTTGCGTGCCAGTGTTTCAGGGGGACTATGTCGACTTTGGTGTATTCAAACTATATGGCGACACAGCACTTATTGATGCGCTAAATAGTGTTTTCAGGATGATGAAATCCATTCCGTCTCCTGAGCTACTCAAATAGCGCGAAGTATGTCAGTTTGCTGTTGGTTTCTTGTCTTTGGACTTATCATGAGAAGAGCATCAAGAAATGCTTGACCAAAGGGATCTTGTTAATCACCTTGCTTTCTCGCTTATCAATTAGGGGCTGCTCTGGATGGATTTTCCAACGTCAATTCTCAAGACCTTGTTGCGAGGATTGATTTGCTTGATTTGGGGCCGCTCTGGATGATTTTTCTTTTGCCGTGTCACAAGTTCCTGTTGATAGTTCGACGTGCTTGTGTATACATTCACAAAAACCAACTAATGGCAACCTTCTTGGCAACATACTCACTGAGTATGCCTAGAGCAGTAGCAGGTTCATCAATTGTGACAAAAAGTAAATATCAGCAGAGTAAAGAATTTTCGGCTGAAAATGTCATCATGAACATCTCAATGACTCAACCCATACCTTGCTAACGCATCCTCGCTTGCATTCCTTCTATGGTTCACATCATTTACTGGTATTTTATGTTATGCTGTCATGTCATGTCTGCTATCTTCTCAAAATTGCTGTTCTGTCGTATTCCTACTTAGTGTGTAGGTGTTGGAAAATGGAACTGAAATTTGTTTAGTACAAATCTTGCCAGGTTGCTGAGGCGTATTTCACTTTTGTTGACCTTTTACTCGGCAAGCTTATCAAATTTACTTTAGAACTTGAAGCGAGCACCTTCAAGGAAATTATTCACTCTCTTGATTCTGGCCTGAAAGCTCTAGATAACAGAGTCGTTTCACGGGTTTGTATCTATATTTGTAGTCGCTATTATTCGATTCTTCTGGTTGTCCTATGCGTTCTTGTTACGCCTACTGGTTGCTTTTGTTTACATATTATGTGCATATAGTGGCTTAGGTAGATTTTGTCAAAAGCCATTCATTCCCTACTGACTAACTCTTAAACTTCGTTCAGTGTGCTTCGGCTTTCAATCATTTGGCTACCTATTGTTTCAATAAATAATCATGAGAGAGCCACCTGTTTCGCCAGCTGCACAAACTTTAGCCGGACGCATCCGTGGCTGCCCAGATATTCTTTTGAATTTAAGTTTATGTTCACTCTTTTTTTCTTCCTCGGCCGTGTTTTTTTCCTTGCTGTGGGGTGGATTTAGGGTGGAAAACTGGTTGGCATCTCTTTTTTTCTGGTGAGAAGGAATTTTGAGCTATGCTAGAGGAGGAATGTACTAAACCTGTGATTTTGCTTTTCCATTACGATTTTCCAGGGGATTGGCTTAAATGGTACAGTGATTATTCATGCGAATGGATCTGAGTTAGACTAGCTTTTCATGTAATGGTTGTCGGTAAAATGTTACTGTCCGTATATCTTAATTTTAAAAACTGTGAGAGATGAGAATGAGATTCCCGGCTAGGACGATCTCGGTCTCGATTCATGTCTTTCTTCCTTCAGTTTGCTCGTTTTGATCCCCATACGAGGAGAAGTAGATGGAAGATCATACCTCTGCATGATCCTGCAGCTGAACCTGATTGCTTCCTGAAACTGGCTTGCATTTCCCACCTCCAAATGTGTCTTTTTCCTGTGGCAGGTCATGGGGACGCTCTTTGACACAGTTACATATCAAGACGCTTACGGGGTGGGCGAGCTTGACAGACCGATACTCAGCTAGATACTGATCAGTGACGAGGTAATACTAATACATGATATCCTATAATCTTCTCCTCCTAATTCTCTCTGCATTCAGTTTACATCTGCATGGTTATTTATCTGAAAGAGGTTTCTCCGCAGATGTACAGCACCTTCATAAACAAAGTGACTGCTTCACACGTAATATTTCTGGTCCACAAAGCCACAAATATGTTCAGATTTGTTTCGTGTATGAACGCAAATGCTTCACCTCCCATGGGTACCTATGGGACGGAGCAATCTGAGATCCATCCGTGTTTAAGATGGAGAAACTTTGCCCCTAGCGGACAGTACGTGGTGTATCACCTTAGATGCTGCCGCAATGTGCATCCGCATAAGTGGAATCCCATTGGACGTCTTTTTGCAACGCATCCAAGAATTGTTCCTTTAAACACGTGTTCTTGGCATTCTCCTCCCTGAGTTCCGTTATGTGTTTTCTCGATTCAGCCTGCTGTGGAAAATTTTATGCGGAGGTGCTTTGTCGAGCTTATGTTTGGCATAAGCAAAAGCTTGGATGAGGAGAACTGGGAGAGATTTTCCCGAAATCTGCTTACACTGGAGAAGGTTTCGTGCTAGTTAGAAGCAGTGCTCTTTCCATTTTGACCTGGATGCCATTTATACGTTGCACAGACCTCACCTCAGAATGAAATAGGTTATACAGGGATCGATTTCCTTGGTTAGGCATGGTTCATTATTTTTTCCGACAAGTGCTGTACCATCTAGGATTCTAGCGCTCTCGACATGAGAAACATGGCGTACAATTCATCTTTCAGCCTCTCTTGTGCCAAAGTAACCATAGATTGCAGTCAATAATATCAAGTGCATTCTATTGGATCGTTTCTATTTCTTTTCGTGATCATTATGATCGAAACATGAAAAAAAACCAAGAACAATAGACTAGGATCATGCCACCACCCCGTCAGGCTATGACAGTCATAGCTAAATAGTAATCGCTTCGACATCCTGAAAAGGAGCAGTAGCCAAGACCTAGGATCATGATGCTCCTTCGTATTTAAGAGCTGTGATAGGTTCATCCAAAACATTGGCATTTCAAGATGCTGAAACAAAGTGGTATAACAAGCATAATTTTGCTGTGAGTTTGAGTTTTACGATCTGATCTTGATAGCAATAGTGCTTACAGGCTGAACAAAAGTGATCAGGAACATGAACGAGAAGCTTCCAAGAAAGACAGCAAACATCAATTACTGGCAATGGCATCATAATAATATCATAACTCTAATTTTCCAGAATATATTCCCAAATTTTGATGAAAAGAGGGGATTTACAGATTAACATTTTATCATGAACCTGATCCAGCTACTGATGGGAATCATCAGGTGAAAGCATCCAAGACACATAACCCAACCCATCGCCTATGACAGGATCTGGTTCACAAAGCGGGCATAATCTCTTCCTTGTGATCATTTCAATTGATGGGCACTTCCTCTTGCACCCACCCTGTGGTCGTGACCTGAATTGCTCATCGAGCTCTTCAAGATTACCCTGTGATGACACGGACACACCAAGGTCAACTCTACAGCACGGGTCATACACTGAAAAAGGAGCACAAACAGAAAAAGGTACGAGGAAATTTACATGAACATAATTATGACTGGCAGTTTCCTCATGTTCATCCCTCACATGCTTCAAGGTGAATCTCAGGCCGCAGCTCGTCGATGCTTGTGATGCACAGTTCTTATATGTTGTTGGAGATTAGACTTCTGTAATTGAAAATAGCATTCACAATATCAGAAAATAGTTCACTTATTGACACTATCCACCCATACATTATTACAGATTACAAAAAGGACAACTCATGACCATGATATTAAAGGAAAAAAAAAGGGATAATCAATCCACTATTATCTAGCAAAGGGAAAAGACAACATTATCTCATATAATTGTTACCTTTGAAAAAGTACGGCCACAATCCTCAAAGTCACATTTAACTGTCTCCGGTAATCCAACTTCATGACTACGAAGATGTCGACGGATATTCTTCCTAAGGTGCTGGCACCCACAAACCTCACAGGTTACATGCTGATGACAGGAAGTTAAATGAGCCTTCAGGCACAGCTTATTGCTGAAAGGTTTGTTACAACCAATGCAGAATACTTCAACTGAATCCAACATCACTGCAAAAATATCATACTTGAAACGATGAGCAAAGAGATACCATGTTTTAGTATCTAGAAGGAGCAGCACTACCCCTATACATCAAAATCCACAACAAGCAAAAGTAAATGAGACGAAGAGACTGCAAGTGACTTGCCATGTGATTCTTCATGCTTCCGGAGTCTGGATTCATACAAAAACTCTTTCCCACACCCAACTTCTTGACAAACAAACTTCTTTTTCTCTTGTACACTGTCACACATAGGCTTTAGCTCATGCATATTCTTGAAATGTCTCTTCATGTTTGATTGGGCACAGGACTCTTTGTTACAATCCTTAGCTGTGCACTTGAACAGTTTTCCCTGATGTTGAATCAGATGCCTTTTCAAGTGGTCTTTCCTTCTGTAACTCAACTGGCAATCATCAATGTCACATACGAAAGGCCTCTGCACCCAAATGAAAAAACCAAAAAAAGAATACAAAATTTAGGATAAAGCCCACCAAGTACTTCCGAGGCAAACAACCGAAGCATCGACTCATGGATAAAATCTTCAAGCCTTTACCAAGTGCGTGACTGAGGCTCACTCGATGGATCTTCTCAGGAGGTCCCCCATCCTGATACTAGTCCAGACAAGATGAATTGTTTTACAGCCTCGTCGCATTTTGGAGTTCTTTGTCTGGGATCCAATGCTTCACGCACATTTCAAAATATTTTCATCTGCACAATTCACCAACATTTAGCAACATAGAAAAACCCCACATGTTATATACTATGCAAACTCAAACAATATGCTTAAACTATATCAAGCACACAACAACAACACGGGAAAAGTTGAATTTTGATTTGCTAAAATCTACCCATCATTTTCGATTGCAAACTCATACAATCCATGTCACCACTGACAACCAATGTTCAATCCGCATTAAGCAAGCAGTGATACAAAATGAGATTTACGGCGATAACCCAACTGCCCGCCTACACGCTGAGCATTCAGGACTAGGAATGAGAAGCCTATGCACATCTCTATATCAAAATTTTTTAGCGTACACCAAAGCTAAAACGCACACCCACGGTCACAAGTGTACAAACAGCTGAAGGCTATGAGCTCTACGGACCTTTTTGTAATCCTTAACATCGAAGCATATTCAATACTCCGAATTTATCTACATACCGAAAGCTAAGGCGCAATGTTGCAAAGCACCTCCTCGTCCAACATTGACTCAGCAGGAAATCAAATCAAACCAATTATCATTATACCTCGAGGGAATGACTGAGCATGTGCTGCTTCAAATGCGCCGGTGTCTTGAACACAACTCCACACTCCTCGCCCACATTCGCCTTCACCTCCTCTTTTTCATCCTTCACTTCCCCCAACACCACAGAACACTACAATCACATAACCACTCAAATACTCAAATCAATCCCCAAATCCCCCACATCCCCAAAAACCCATCTCAGATTTCCCGATCAAATTATCAAATAACCATTCAATCTATCCCCCAAATCGCCAAAACCTCACAGATCTCCGATCAAATTAACGAGTAACGATACAAGTGAGGCGATTGATCAATCACCTGGTGATGGGATTGGATGTGGGCTTTGATGAGTGATTTCTTGGATCGACAAATCCCGCTGAATTCACAGTAGTATCGTCTAACGTCTCTGAATATTGGGCCTTGACGTTGCTCGGATTCGAGGAATCGAGCAGTTGTGAGACCGATTTCTGGGGTTTGAACATCTGCCATGGAGAGAGGTTGCTGGCGGCAGCGGCGGTGATCGGAGAAGAGAGGAGAGGAACTGCGTGTTGTATATTGAGGACGGTGGAAGTGCTGGAGCCGAGGTAACATGTTTTTTTTTTACCCGGTTCGACCCGTTTTTGACCGGATGGATTGGTTTTCCAGTTATTGACACGGCCCCAGTTTTTCCAGTTGGATTGCTTTTACGGAGTACGTGTACCTGGATTAGGATTGATAACACATGTTTATTTATATTATATCAATTTATTTTATTATTATTATTTTTATCTTTTATTTATGCAAGATAAATAACAAATTGATCTTTACAATAAAAAAAAGACAACATATAAATTATCGTGTCAAGTTTATCGATTGCAATTGTTTTGAAATGAAAACAATTATCAATAAATGAGCCGATTTTGGTGTAAATCAAGCGAGTTAAGAGCATTTCTAATGACACTTGTTATATTTGGCAAAGTAATCTAAAATTTGACAATGAAAAATGAAAAATTATTAATAATCATCACACACGTGTCAAATTTTATATCATTATGTGTGTAAAATTAAAACGTTATAAACAAGTGGAACGGAAAGCATAATATATTAGTTCACAAAGCCACTGTCTCAAGATTTTGGGTCTAGATTTGTTCAGTGTATGAATTTCGACTCCCGCAAAAACCTACAGGATTGGGTAATCCATGATCCATCCGCGCTTGAGATGGAAAAACTTTGCCCGTAGCAAGGAATGATGTTCGATCCCTTCGAATGCGCAAAATGGGCCCAGTAAACGGAGTGCTTAGGGAGGTTTTTGGCTGTCTGCATTTGAGAATCCTTTCATCTTAGTAAGAGTTCTTAGCATTATCTTGTCTGAAGTACGGTATGTGTTCTCTCCGTGATTCAGCCTGCTGAGCAAGAATATACTCGGGCACGCGTTGACAAGCTTATGGTTGGCATAACCAAAAGCCTGAACGAAGAAAACAGGGAAAAATCTTTCCTAAATCTGCTTAAGCTCAAGCCCGAGGTTCGTGATAGGTAGGCGTGTCCTTTCCTTTTTGGCCTGGATAAAATTATACATTGGACAGACCTCAGAGTGAAATAGGTTATGCAGTGATCGATTTCCTGGATTAGGCACAGTTCATTATTTTTTTTCGACAAGTGATGTACCATCTAGGATTATAGTACTCTTGACATGAGAAACAGGGTGTACAATTCATCTTTCAGCTCCTCTTATGCGAAAATAACCATAGATTGCAGTCAATAATATCAAGTGCATCCTGTTTAATCGTTTCCATTTCTTTTCGTTATCAATTTGATCGAAAAATGAAGAGAACAAGAACAAGAGACTTGGATCATGCGCCCTTATCCTCCATGGGCTATGACAATGGTAGCTAACTAGTAATCACTTCCAAGGAGTGGTACGACAGCCAAGATCTAGGATCATGATGCTCATTCGTATTTTAAGAGCTGTGATAGGTTCAGCCAAAACATTGGCATTTTAAGATGCTGAAACAAAGTAGTACAACAAACGCACCTTAGCAATGAGTTCATCTTTTACAACCTGATCGCTATAGCAATAGTGCCTAGAGGTTGAACCAAAGATGATCCGGAACATGAACGCGAAGCTTCCAAATACGACTGCAAACATCAATTAGTGGCAAGGGCATCATAATAATATGATAACTCTGATTTTCAAGTATCTTTGATATCGCTCTATTTACATCACTTAGTTTCATCTATTTTATGCAATCAAGCATACACACATCATTTTCTAATGTTGATCCAAACGGGGATGATTTACAGATAACATTTTATCATGGTACCTAATCCTGCGACTGATGGGAATTTTCGTATGAAAGCATCCAAGACACATAACCCAGCCCATCGTCTATAACAGGATCTGGTTCACAAGGCAGGCAAACTCTCTTCCTAGTGAGCATTTCAATCGAAGGGAACTTCCTTTTGCACCCTCCCCGTGGTCGTGACCGGAGTTGCTCATCGAGCTCCTCAAGATCACCCTGCGATACCAAAGACATCACACACATGTCAAATCTCTACGGCATGGGTCATACACCAAAAAGGATGAAGATCAGAAAAGGGTAC
>JAOVYX010022116.1:0-14982 GCA_035668315.1 Drosera spatulata | reverse complement strand
CGAGAATTAGATGGTGAAAGTGCGGTATTGACAGCTGTGGAGGAGAAGGGCTTGCGACGATCTTTGGATTTTGGAGAAAAAAAAATTACGGTGATTTTGAAAAAAAATATCGTGATTTTGGATTATAGATAAATGTACTTTTGGATTTTACCATTTACGAAAAAATCGGTTCCTGGGAAGGCAATTTCCAACCAATAAAAATCGCTTTCTAAAGAACCGATGCCACATCAGCTGAAATCGCTTCCCTACAAAGCGATTTCATCCTTTCTAAAATCGTTCTCTGAGAAAGCGATTTCTGTATGAATCTGCCATGCAAGCGATTTCGTGTTTATATGACTGATACACCTTCAATTGTGAAAGATAAGTTTGTTTGTATGACTAATACAAACATTCAATTACAATGTTATGTATGTTCCAAAGATATTGTTATCTTTGAGATAACATCTTCTGTCACTCGTGGGAGATAATAAGCAATTACGGTAATAAGCACCACAAAAACATAATAATAATCATCTTTCATTGGTTGAATGTATCTACATATTGTTATGCATCACACCTCGTCCTCCATTCACGAACACACACAAAAAAAAAAAAAAAAAAATCGAACAACCTCAAATCCCCATCACGATCAAACAATCAAACAACCTAACAACCCAACCCTCATCCCAATCCAATCTCGTCGTCTTCCAACCTTGTCAAATCTCATCAGCAGCTGTTGTCAACGACTGCAGAGGAGTGTGGGTGCAACGATGGCTGGCTGTCAAGTTGGTACAAGGTCACAATTTGATGGTGAAAGTGTTGGGGGGGGGGGGGGGGGTTATGTGGCGAGAAGTAGATGGTGAAAGTGCGATGTCGACGATTGTGGAGGAGAAGGGCTGGTAGCGATTTTTGGATTTTGGACAAAAATTACGGTGATTTTGAAAAAACTATCGTGATTTTGGATTTTAGATAAATGCATTTTTGGGTGAGTCACATAAGCGGCAATCGTTTCCCAGGAGGCGATTTCAGTAAAATAGAAATCACTTCCTGAGAAGGCTATTTCTGTTGATATGGAATACGTCCTGAGGAAGCGAGCTTATTTTGTTCAAAATCATCTCCTAAGAAAGCGATTTGTTTTTAAAAAAATCAGCTCGTCTCTTGGAAAAACGAGTTTTTGTTTAACGTCAAGAGAAAAAAATGAACGTCGAAAAGCAATGGCGATAAATTACCCATTTGCTCTTTAGAAAATGAGTGGAGAAGAGGAGAGAAGAAGTATGATAGAGGGCTGCATATATGATATAAAATGAATAACATGGATAGAAAAATAATTTGAATTAAAAAGCTTGTCTTTTATAATAATGTTACAATTTTAGTTGGACGAATAAATATAAAGAATTATTATATTTTTTTTTAAAAAATTAATTTAAATAAAATAAATTATAATCAATAATATATCATAATTTATATAAAACAAAAAATGTAACCATTCTTTTTTTAAATTTCGGTCGGTTTCTAACTTTAGCCGGTAACCTCAAACTCCGGATCACATTTCTCCCCTCCCTCGCTCCTCACCAGTCACCACCGACGCTCCAAAAACCACTCAAAATTCAAAAATCACAAAAAACACAAAAAAACAAAACAACGCATAGGAGAGAGAAAAAAAAGGAAGCAAACAACACAAAACACAAAAAAGCAAAGCAAAAAACAGCAAATCAAATCTCTCACCGCCCACTCGCCGCCGCCGCCGACGACGACGAACAGCAACAATCATCGATGGATCCATCGCCATTTCCAGCAATGATTCGCAGATCTGAACCACCGCGAATCCGCCATTGACGCCGAGCTTCGCTGCGCTTCTCCATCACGGCCACCGACGAATTTCGAGCTTCCATGTCTCGTCCACCGAACCCCGAGTTCCAGGAATGGTGGAACAAGCAGCGAGACAAGTCCTCGAATTCTCCCGATTCCGACGCCGACACGACCGGCGCTGCCGCCTTCCTCGCAGTCGAGATCTCCGATTCCCCCGCCGCCGCCGACAAGGACCGCCGGCCCCGTGTGCGCTCCGCGCGGCAGCTATCGTTCCTGTATTTCCTCCGATTCAATCAGATCTTTCAGATTTTCGCTCAGCTGGTCACCGGATTGGTGTCGGTGGTCCGTACCGCGAACCGGCGGATCGTGAATTCGCCGTCGTTTCGACGGTCGGAATCGAGATTTTATAAGTTGATTAAGTTTTTTCTCTTTGTCGTGGTCGTGTTGTTGGCTTTCGAGCTGGTTGCGTACTTTAAGGGATGGCATTTCGCTCCGCCTTCGCTTCACAAGGCGGAGGTGTTGGGGATGGTTGAGTTGGTTTACGCGAGTTGGTTGCGGTTGAGGGCGGATTACCTAGCTCCGCCGCTTCAGAGTCTGGCGAATATGTGTATCGTTCTGTTTTTGGTTCAGTCGGTGGATAGGGCGGTGTTGATGCTCGGATGTATTTGGATTAAGATTAGGGGGATCAAGCCGGTCGCGGCGATGAAGTATGGGGTGAAGGATGCAGAAGAGGATGAGGAGAGTTTGGATGTGGAGGAGTATCCTATGGTGTTGGTGCAGATTCCTATGTGCAATGAGAGGGAGGTAAGATCATGCAGGTTTTCAAGCTCCCTTTTCTTCTTTTCATTTATGGTTTCTCTCTTGTGTGATGAGTTTAGAAATGGATTCAATCTCCATGAGCTAACTGATTAGTGCAACATTTTGACGAACAAGATATGAGAGGTAGTTTATTAGCTTATACGTTTCGCTGGTTGAGTATGATTTGGCGTATCATGATGCAGCACTCGCAATATCCGCGTAGTCAATTCCATGTGATGGGGTAAAGGGTTTGTTTGTTGTTGTTGTTGTTGTTGTTGTTGTTGTTGTTGTTGTTGTTCCAGAATTGTGGCCACCAGCCCGCACAATTAGATGGATCATGAATATTTTGGTCATTGGTTGAAGGCGAGGAGCCTGTAGAGGAGTTGAATGCTTGACATGTATTGTTTGTCTGCTATGAATTGATGGGGGAATCTATAGTTTGTTATGTATGACAACTGATATAAGCATTATGATTAGATTGGTCCCTCTCTTGCCACCATTTAAACCAATGGAAGCAAGTGTAGAAGTACGGAGAATAAGAAGGAATTTGTTCTTGTCAGGATATTACGAGGCAGTAATGAATCAGGGACATGATTAAGGAGTATGTCAGCTAAGTGCGGTAACCTGAGTGTTTGGTTTCGTGAGTGTGGAGTGCCATATCTAATACCAAAGTAGTAAGCATGGTTGGTCAATAGTTTCCTGTATCTTTTCTTAACGATTTGAATAAGAAATATATGCGTTATTATAGGCTGTCCTATTAGTGTGTGGTTAAAAAAGGATTGTGTCTGAGATTTTTTAGGGAACACGTTTAGGGATTACAGTTGAAGCTTCTTTGTTTGGATGTGGGGCATATCCTGTCAGATTTGTTTGGATATTTTTTGGTGGAGGGAAAAGCAAAAATATATCATGGTTACTAATGCTAGCAATTTTGTCAGTTGAGAGGAAAATTATCTTAACTGGTTGGAAAACTGATTAGAACTTATGACAAAAGAGTGCATTTTATGTCTTTTTTTGGAGGTTCCTAAATAGCCTATTCTGCTCCATTGCTGAAGAAAAGGTTAGAAACCACCCGAATTTCCAGCTCTGGCAATACTTCTGAGTTCCGTCATCTTCACGATATTGATATTTAGGTGAGATGCTATTAGTACTAGGACTGTAGACTCAGACCTTCTTGATCTCTAAGGAAAGACGGCATTCCTGTGTAATGAAATAGTTGCTCAACTCCTCCAGGTTGCTTTGAATCGAAAGGGAGAAAGTGTTCCGGTACCAAACCTTGCATACAGTTGGAGACCCATGGTACCAAAATTTACAGTCTATACAGCTAGAGTTTAGGTCTTCGATCTCTAGTTTGCTTTGAATCTACAGTCTATACAGTTGGAGACATGTATTGTTTGTCTGCTATGAGTTGATGGGGGCATCTATAGTTTGTTATGTATGACAACTGATATAAGCATTAAGATTAGATTGGTCCCTCTCTTGCCACCATTTAAACCAATGGAAGGAAGTGTAGAAGTACGGAGAATAAGAAGGAATTTGTTCTTGCCAGGATATTACGAGGCAGTAATGAATCAGGGATATGATTAAGGAGTATGTCAGCTAAGTGCGGTAACCTGAGTGTTTGGTTTCATGAGTGTGGAGTTTCATATCTAATACCAAAGTAGTAAGCATGGTTGGTCAATAGTTTCCTGTATC
This sequence comes from Drosera spatulata, assembly GCA_035668315.1. Taxonomy (NCBI): domain Eukaryota; kingdom Viridiplantae; phylum Streptophyta; class Magnoliopsida; order Caryophyllales; family Droseraceae; genus Drosera; species Drosera spatulata. The sequence continues at coordinate 10,704 of JAOVYX010022116.1, read as the reverse complement.
TTTTCTTAAGGGTTTGAATAAGAAATATATGTGTTATTATAGGCTGTCCTATTAGTGTGTGGTTAAAAAAGGATTGTGTCCGAGATTGGTTAGGGAACACGTTTAGGGATTACAGTTGAAGCTTCTTTGTTTGGATGTGGGGCATATCCTGTCAGATTTGTTTGGATATCTTTTGGTGGAGGGAAAAGCAAAAATATATCATGGTTACTAATGCTAGCAATTTGGTCAGTTGAGAGGAAAATTATCTTATCTGGTTGGAAAACTGATTAGAACTTATGACAAAAGAGTGCATTTTATTTGTCGTTTTTTTGGAGGTTCCTAAATAGCCTATTCTGTTCCATTGCTGAAGAAAAGGTTAGAAACCATCCGAATTTCCAGCTTTGGCAATACTTCTGAGTTCTGTCATCTTCACGATATTGATATTTAGGTGAGATGCTATTAGTACTAGGACTGTAGGCTCAGACCTTCTTGATCTCTAAGGAAAGACGGCATTCCTGTGTGATGAAATAGTTGCTCAACTCCTCCAGGTTGCTTTGAATCGAAAGGGAGAAAGTGTTCCGGTACCAAACCTTGCATACAGTTGGAGACCCATGGTACCACAATTTTACAGTCTATACAGCTAGAGTTTAGGTCTTCGATCTCTTTTATCATGATCAATTTGCAGTAAGGTGATAAGGAATGGTGATGTTGCCATAGTGGGTCGTAAGCAACAATAGCACACGTATACCATATTTAGAATAATGAATAGTTTCTTCCTTCCCATGCGTTCTATATCAAATATCAAAGCCATGGCTATCAGGTTCTTTTGGATGCTATGCTTCATGCAGAATCTACATTAGTGTTTCCTTGATCGCTCCTAAATAAAAGACCTATGAATCACTCTATCTTTGTGCTTATCAGGTGTACCAACATTCTATTGGAGCTGTGTGTGTCCAGGACTGGCCAAAGAAAAGAATGCTTGTCCAGGTTCTTGATGATTCTGATGATTTCAATGTTCAGCTCCTTATCAAGGCAGAAGTACAGAAATGGCAACACAGGGGCGTGAATATTTTGTACAGGCATCGGCTCATTCGAACAGGTTATAAGGCAGGAAATCTCAAATCTGCAATGAGTTGTGACTATGTCAAAGACTACGAGTATGTGGCAATCTTCGATGCTGATTTTCAACCAGCACCCGACTTTCTGAAGAAAACAATACCTTATTTCAAGGTACTCTTAGGCTATTTGACTATCAAAAGCAATCTCATTGACGTAACATTTCCATTCAGGAGTTTGTGATAGTTTCTGCATTGTGGTTTAGTTGCTTGAGCTACCAGTTACATGGAGAGAACCTTGTCCTTGTGTTTTGTTTCTAAAGTATGGCCTGGCAGAGTTCCAACTGTGTTAAATTTTGCAATTGGCTTTTCTTCTCAATCGCAGGGGCGTGATGACCTGGCATTAGTACAAGCAAGGTGGGCTTTTGTGAACAAGGATGAGAACTTGCTCACCAGATTACAGAACATAAATTTATCCTTCCACTTTGAGATTGAGCAGCAGGTCAACGGAATATTCATCAATTTCTTTGGTTTTAATGGGACTGCTGGTGTCTGGAGAATCAAAGCTCTAGAGGATTGTGGCGGCTGGCTGGAAAGGACCACTGTTGAGGACATGGACATTGCTGTTCGTGCTCACCTTTGTGGATGGAAATTCATATTTCTGAATGATGTCAAGGTTTGTGGTGTTGCAACTTCGTTATCTGAAAAAATCAATTGTAGATGATGAGGTTGTATTTAACCTAAAAATCTATTTGCAGTGCCTTTGTGAAGTCCCAGAGTCTTATGAAGCATACAAGAAGCAGCAGCATCGGTGGCATTCAGGTCCCATGCAACTCTTCAGAATGTGCTTCATGGACATACTTCGTTCAAAGGTATATCAACTTCATAACCGTCTTGGTTGTTTCAGGTCTATAACCTTTATATAAAATATATATTGGGTTTGGTGAATATATAGATTTGAAGTTGATGAATTATTGTATTTTTTGTTTATTAGCTTTCCTTTTATATCTCGATTCAAATTTCAAAAACACATCAACTTAAAATTTACATGGTTGGATTTTAGTATACTCACTTCCTATTATTTAGAGTTAAAACCTAAATAAAAAAATAATTGTGATTCCTCAGATCATCAAGTATTCTACTTAGCATACTCACTTCTATTATTTCAGTGCTAGAACCTAAAAAAAGGAAATCAAGGGAATATGTTTAAATGCGTGGTTCATCTACAATAAAATCATATTTTGGCTTAGCAATAGGGGAATGTTAAATGCTTCCAAGGTTGACTAGTTGCTTTCTGCATGTGCTTCTCTATCCAGGATTACTGTTACTTCTTATTTTAGATAATTCTTTTAGATAAAAAGGCGATTAACAAGACCCATTCTGCTTGTGACTACTTCTTGTATAGATGCTTTATGCTATTCATTTCCGAACGGAACATCTTATGGAAACTAGCATGCCTTACAATTGGAGATGAAGACTAGAAAATGAATGCACAGTTTAAAATAAAATAATAGAAAAGAAAATACTTTCATGAAATGTTAATCTGTTCTAGATGTTGGTGAATGGATTCTCCATGAACAAGGTAACAGCATCTTGCTACTTGTGTTTGCTCATGATTTCAGGTCAGCTGGGGAAAGAAAGCCAATCTGATTTTTCTTTTCTTTCTCCTAAGAAAGCTCATCCTACCATTCTACTCATTCACTCTATTCTGTATCATTCTCCCACTAACCATGTTTCTGCCAGAAGCTCAACTACCGGCTTGGGTGGTTTGTTATGTCCCTGGATTGATGTCCGTCCTCAACATCCTCCCAGCTCCACAATCATTCCCGTTTATAGTACCTTATCTTCTCTTCGAGAACACTATGTCTGTTACCAAGTTCAATGCCATGATTACTGGCCTGTTCCGGTTCAAAGGAGCTTATGAGTGGGTTGTAACCAAGAAATCAGGAAGATCTTCTGAGGCCGACTTAATCACTTTTTCTGAAAGGGAATCAACTCCTTTAGTTGAGAATACCAGTATTCAGAGGTCTACATCAGAGTCAGGCCTTGGAGAGTTGAACCGAGAAAAGCTATCATCGAAAAGCAGGAATGTTAGAAGCAATAGGTTATACAGGAAGGAACTTGCCCTTGCTTTTATCTTGTTGACTGCCTCACTTAGAAGCTTGTTATCTGCTCAAGGAATTCACTTCTATTTCCTTCTGTTTCAAGGAATCACTTTCACAGTAGTCGGTCTCGACTTGATAGGCGAGCAGATCAGTTAGAAATTCATATCAGACTTGCTGTTGTAGACAACAGTTTGTGTGCATTATCAGGGGATTCAGCTACTTGTATCTAAAAGAGCTGTTGCAGAAAACAAGCAGCTGACGGGATCATTTCCGATGTTCATAGATTATACGATCGCTGTTGTGGATTGCTGCATGTCAAGGTTATATGAAGGGCAAGCAGGCGTGTTGTACCAGCCGATTGTGATTCATTCTTTACATTGATGAACTCGTTTTTGTTATTTAGTTCACGGACACGTCGTTACCCTTTGGAAGGGTACCAAAGTCGCAATTGATCGTGTTTATATCCTTGTATCGACAGTTTTGTCTGGAGTAATTCGAGTGTTGTATTTGTACTCTCCCTTTGTATTCTTTTATAAATGGAAATAGCATTTTCCGTTCATCGATAGTACCATTATTGTTGGGCAATGATGAACTTATCAAATTCATAATATGGGATTCGGTTCTCTAAATGATGCGATTTGCTTCTGTTCCGTCAGCTGCTCTACTCTGCCTGGGTCATGGTAATCAAGAAACATTCCTTGCGTATATAATGTGAATAGTCTGTTAAAGATATAAGATGAGAGCTTGGAAGCACACAAGATTAGGAGGTATAACCACTTCCCTTAAGGTTGATACGGTCAAGGGTCCGTGCTGAACTATACTGATGATTCGAATGACACTGGATCAACAATCTTGCGAAAATCCTCCGGTGCAGGGTTTTAGCAGAGTAACCACGGATCATAGCACGACTCAAATACATGCAGGCCATAGTTCATTGGAGACGTGGAACAAAGTACCTTTCAGATGGCACCTGTGTCACCTCTAACAGCGATTCTAGGACACTCTAAACTAGAGTTGCTAAGCGAGAAGGAAACAGAAACTGTATGTTGTCAGTTGCCATCAACCGGGTTTGCCGATCTATAAGCTGATACCTTAACCTTGTTCAACAAAAGAAAAAAATTACATCCGATCTTGAATTCAGAAAACAAGTCCTCAAGACATGGCACAAGATATCGACAATTCTCTTAAATGAGCTAGAACAAAAGACCGACCACTTGAAAAATGTATGCCTCAACCCCTGAGGGCGAGTGTGAAGCAAATCCCAGAACCATCGATCAACCTAAACATCCAAACAACAACGTCGATTAATTCTTTATTTTCGATCAGATGTTCTTGCAATTGGTAATCTTGTACGAAATTCATCCATCCTTTGATAAGCTCAATCATCCGTTCCCATCTCTTTAACACCATCCGGTATTCCCCCCCTGTCATGTCATACACGAGCACATTGATCCCCTCATCAAGGTTCTTGACCTCCTTGCTACTCATGAAGGGAACCATGAACCGCCCATAGTCTGTGAGCGTGAAAGAGAAAAGGCCTAGTACGGGATCAATGTCACTTCGGGCCAATCTTTTCTAGAAAGGCACACTGCATTCTGTAATACTCTCTGGTGCAATGTTTGGAATCTGTGGCCTCGGAGCGATCCCATTTGATAGTACTGATTGTTCACCTTGAACATTAGGAGCAATATTGCGGAGTGGTGATCTTGGCACGATAACTACGGGTTTAGGGGATGTGATCTCTCATCGTCGATGTTTAATCTTTGATTTTCTGACCACACGTAAGAGTTGTTCATGTTCTCTTTGAGTGAGTTTGGCACGGTTCATATCCACTAGGATTTGGGCCCCGTTGAGCAATTCTTAGTCGAAATCATCAAATGGTCGCCTCAGGGACATGATCAACAACTCACAATTAAAGACTGAAAAACAGAAAATTAAAGAGATCGATAACAGAAAAGCAGTGGAATGGTATGCTTGCAATGGGATTACAATATGCTGTTGATGGATTATTATTTAAAACTATGGGGAAGAGAATGTTTTTATTGATGAATTTATCTTATAAGTGACTTGAGATATACTAGTAGGTGTATGATATGATATATGAAAACTATTGAGATTAAAGAATGAATGATAGATACTGCTGGTACTAGATTAGGTGGATATAGGTTTGGCAATGAAAATCTTATACATGGAAAATATTTTTTTTTTTCTTGTGGTTTTAGGGAAGAAATTTGGAAAGTTCTGAAGTGATTGATTTTATTTTCTTATCTTTGAAGTGTTTATAATTGGGAAATCTTATGCATGGAAAATATTTTTTTTCTTGTGGTTTAACTTTTTGTTTTTTAATAATTTATGCTCTGTCTTTTTACAATAATGATGTCAAGATAAAACTCCCTAGTTAATGAAGAACCTTTTTTTTTTCTCTTGTTGATAGAAAAGTTAACGAAGAACTAATTACATGATAATGGTTAGATCGTACAAAATCTTTTACATGATCAAGATATCTTTTCCCATTCCTTGTTTTCAAGACTATTGAGTTAAGAACAAAAAGTATCTGCCTTCCTCATAGCTTGAACTCTTTTTGGCCTATTTCATCGATCATGTTTCCACGCATGAGATGCAGCAGGCCTGATTCATCTAATGTTGGCATGGCACGTGATGTAACGGTCTGATTAGAGCATGGACATTAACGGTTTGCCATTTTGGTATGTTTCTGCTTAATTATTTGAAATTGTTGAAAGAGTCGTTAATCGTACTATCTTCGGTGCTTTCTCCATGAAGACCATTTTTGTGATTAGTGAGTTTAGAGGGTTTGTAATGGTTATTGCAACGTCCTAATTTTTCATAATATATTAATATATATAAGTTTATAATAATACAAATGACGTTACTGTCGTTGAGTCCCAAAACCCCACTTAGACAAAAATTACTTAATCGGTTTAGGTACAGAAATAAATAAAATTCACTTAGACATAAATCAATAATGTTATTCAATACAATGAAAACTCCTCCTTTATTACATATTTTATTTAATGCATAATTACAATACAGTAGATGCATAATATCATCATAGCTAGCCTATATCACACCTGCTCGTCGTCTTTGGCTTTTGAAAAACACAGAGAAGAGAAAAACACAGAAAAATAATAACCTTGAGTCATATGAACTCAATAACGTGTCGATTTCCTCACCAGGGGTTACACGAGAGAAGAAAATAAGAAAAGAAAAGGAAAATGACCACTTAGGCCCTTTGTTTCAGCACTCTGGAACTATCTTACCAATCCGACATTTACAATTATCATCTAGAATACTATAGTGTCCTTGACGAGATTTATTCAATTATCAAGCTTTATTTAGGTTTAACAAAAAGGATATCCGTGAAAAAGGATCAGCCAAATCGGAGCCCAGAAACTCCTGCAGTAAGTTTCCCTCATATAAAAAACGACCTCACGAGGTCGACGAAAGCATGTCACCACCAACTCACTATATAACACATGCAACAGACAAAACGCTCTTTGTATTTAATATTATGAAGTTATCCCATCAATTATGGATTCACACTTTTTTTACTCACTCATCCTCTTTATACCAGTAATCGAGACATAACACAAACACACACATCATCTTATCACGGCACACAACAGTTGCAGTCAGTATTTTACATCAGTCACATTTAGTGACTGCGTCCATAGATTCCAATGCATATTATTATACTCACGGTATAATAATACGCATCGTCACACACAATAAATCTAAACGTTACCTTCTTATATCGCTTTCCACACACACGCTCGATTTTTCCTTTATGTGTCAACAAGCAGCGTCTCCAACTCCTATAATATATTAGGATTCACATATTAATGCATTCCTTTGTGAATGTTTGTTCATTTTACGGAGAAACATATTTCTTCGTATTTCGAAAAAAACCATCATATTAATATTATGAGATGATGTTGAGTTTTATACAAGTTTTGGATACATATTTTGATTGTCCATGATGATGATTTTATATATTGAATATCATTAGAGGTATTTGTGAATATTTGAAATTATTTTGGGATTAAAACGATCATTTCTAGTCCAGAAGGTTCTGAAATGACATCTCGATCTCTGATATGGATGTCCCGACCTCTAGAACAGATGTTCCGGCCTCTAGGAAGGGCAACCCGACCTCTGAAACGAGCGTCGGATCTCTGGAATGAGTTTCTCGACCTATGGAACGGGTGTCCCCAATTCTGTCCAAAATGACCTTTTGACTCATTTAAATCTATAACTTCTTGTATACAACTTCAAAAAATATTCCGTAAAATTCTATATAAACTAAATTCCATAATATTTTCTGTGAATTAAAGTTTTCATCATAAAACCTTATAAATAATAACAGTTAATTAGTTAAATTTAGATTTTCTGTTAGTTCAGACGGCTTGATCTTACTTCACTAATTATCTCATAACTTTTTACATATAATTTCAAATATTTATTTATAAAAGTTTCTGAAAAATAGACTTTCATTCCTTTCCAGCGATATAAGGCTTGTCTTATAAAGCCTACTATATAATTCTATATCAAGTTACAAAGTCATCCCTATAATCATTTTTTTACAGGTTGACACATCTGTAAATTTTGATTTATATCTTAACATTCACAACTTCGAATCATATTTATTTACTTCATCAGAAAATAGACATGTGAGAATTCAACATATATTAATATCAAAATTTATCAAAAAATGATAATTTTTCACGAAATTTCTAATCAAGATGATCATCTCCTCTTATTAACGATGAAGGATCCTCATCGTACTCGCTTTATCAGCTAACTTCTTCTTCTTCTCTTCTTTTACTTAACTCTAATCTTGTACGGTAAGGAGTGTTTTTTTTTAATTTTGTATTTGAGAGAAGTTTTCAAGAAGAAGAGAGCTTTTATTTATAGAAAACTAGATTAATTAAAATAATTTAAGTGGATAATTAGTAGATAATTAATTTAATTTAACTGGAGTAGAAATTGACATAATAAAAAATAAGTGTCAAAATTAGGTTTAGATCATTTTTGTATAAATATGGTATTTTCATATTAAGATCGTATTCCCCCATATTTGCGTATTAGGGTTTCATTTCATCCATATTTTATATTCTTTCCCTATTATATAGTCAAAAAAGATTTTTAATCCCGTAAAATAAATTATAACGTACGATAATTTACTATTCACGTTAATTATTGTGAATTTAAATTTTACGAAAATTTTCGAGTCCTTACAATTATCGATGTTGTTATGAGTATATGATGTGTCGATGCACGTACGTTATTGAAGAATGATCGATGCCTTTAGAGAGTATTTGCTACTTTTAGTATGGTGTTCTTAACCTTGCATGAGATGCTGGGAAATCGATTATTAGAAGCACCCAGAGCTTTGGACTTAGAACCGAATGTTTTGGGTTGATAGTGTATTCCGTTAATGTTGTAAGAAGATAAACTGAACCGATTCATTCTTTCACCACCTTTTTTTTATAGTTGAACTCTTGCTTATTTCTCTTTTAGTAGCAATATCAGTATGAAAATCTGCGTACTTTCTATGCTAATTCTTTGATGATTGATGTGAATTTGGTTTTCTAGACGTCAGGATCTTAGTAGCCGCCAATTAATGGAGATTGCGAAGTGTGAGGGAAGAGAGAAGGGGGTCATGATGTTATACCGACAATTAGAGAGTTTAATATTGATGGAAAAAGATGCCGCCGGCCGGTGAAAGGGATGAATAGTAGGATGCGCGGGTTAGTAATGTTCTTCATATACTAGAAATAAGAGTTTCGTATCTTTTCTTTGTTATTCCGAGGATGTTGCTGCAAACAGAAGGGGATGGCCAAGTGAGAGGGCCGGATGGTATTTATCGCGTTTCATTGGAAGAAAATGGGAAGAACTAGTAATTGGAAAAAACACATTGGGGAAGTACTCTCTTGCCTATGCATTGGCCTGCTTATGGTGTTCTTCCATACATTTTGCCTGGTGTTTTTTCACTTTCCTTTCTGGTGGAATGCCCATAATATTCAAATGCGCGCTATGACACCGTGTGAATGAGTCAAAGACGGAAATCAATTTAATGAAGTCTACCAGAGATGGAGGGAGTGCAATATTCCCAAGTGCTATTGCAGCACAAAACTCCCTTCAGCCCCAAGTGTATCAGTCTACCAGAAGCTATCTCTTTTGACTGTGAGGCGTATCTTTCTTTTCACTTTCTGGCCTCCCTAGGGTCAACCAAGTAAGACGTACATTCTTGGATGCAAGTTAAAATTGAATCGGTATATGCAGGTCTTTGTCTCTGTTGGAAGTCCTATTATTTAGTAGTAGCCTAGTAAAGTCCATGCATCATGTGATGTGTGCGGTCATATGACTCATATCCTTACAGTTCTTCATGGTTGCTCAATCATGCTTTTTGATTACAAGTCCTCAGCCTGATTTTAAAGTTCCCTTCGTCCCATAAAATATATAATAAATTTATTGATGCGGAAAATTATGTTTGTGTTGAATTTAAGATAAATGATTTCTTTATCCTTTTGGTTTTGTGAGAGAGAGGATAAGAAAAAGAAAAGGAGAAGAAAAAATAATGGGATGAGTTGATATCATATAAAGTAAAAAATAGAATGTTTTGATAGTTTTATAGGAAAAATTTTCCAAATAGGAAAGTGTTATATCATTTGTGGGACATCCAAATTAAAAAAATGTTGCATGTTTTATGAGACAGGGGGGTATATTAATAGATTTTTATTATTCCCTCCATCTCATGAAAATTACAATGGATTGACTGTGCACACATGCTGAGGTGAATTTTGAACCGTCTTGTGGGACGATGAAATGATTTTTTTGTAAATTTTTTGTGAAATATTAATGATAGTTTTAATTATGTAATATAACATTGGTTAAAAAAATTCATTTTTATATCGTTTATTGATAAAATGAAGATAGCCAAAATACGTATGAAATTGTATCAAAAGTTAAACTGTTATAATTTTCATAGGAGGGATTAATATTTAACATTTTTTAAATTAATTTCATGTAAACTTTAAATATTTTATAAATTTTATTGTTAAGTTTATACTTCGAGTAATATATTATCGAGCATATATATATATATATATATATTTAGGGAATGAGGAAACTGTAGTAACTGCAGTCAATATTGGATGTAACTCTCCCAGAAACATTTAAATAATTGTATCCTTTTTAAAAGTTAAAATTTTGAAATTTAAAAAAAAATTAAACCATTTTTGTAAGAGGGGTTGTAGCTAACATGGCTGTAGTTACTGTAATCCCTTTTTCCTTATCTATATATATATATATATATATCTGTATGTATGTATGTGTGGGTAAAAAAGTGCTAAAGGCCCTTTAATTAATTAGTTAAAGAAAATCAATCCTATCCATTGATTTTCTCAACTATCTTTTTTGTCTTTTACCTATTAAAAATTGAATGGTGGGGATTCAACCACTTTTTTTGAATCAATGATTAGGTTTGATTCCTTTACCTAATTAGTTAAAGGACCTTTAGCCCCTTCAAACCCTATATATATGGG
>JAOVYX010022115.1:0-14982 GCA_035668315.1 Drosera spatulata | reverse complement strand
AGGGGGTGGCGGCGGCAAGCTGGCGGCGGTGGCAGGCGGCAGCCGATGGCGGCTGGTGGCTGAAGGTGGTGGCGCGGCAGGGGAGGAGGTCGCGCGCGGCCAGTGAGAAGGAATATAGAGGAAGAAAGGAGGAGGAAGAGAGAAATAAAGGGGGAAATGATAAGGATTAGGTGACTGACACGTGTCGCTCCCCGATTGGTCGGTTTAAGATGATTTGATATCGCGTTATCCTTTAGGTTTATATTTGGTATAATTATTTTATCCGATTGTCGATTTAAATACACCCAAAATTTTTCAGAATTTTATAACGAATTCATATTTTTATTTAAAATGTGGTTTTGAGAATAAAAGTTTTAACATTTACATGTGATTGTACGATTTTATTCACGTTCGTCTTAATATTAATTATTATTGCTAAAAAAATTAATGCGTCGATAATTTTAGGTTATTACAGGGGCTCTGCACTTCCCTGCCTTCTCGATATCCTCAATGGTCTGATTTTCGAAGAAGATGACATCTCTACTTCGGATGAGGTTCCTGGCTACTGGATCGCATAGCCTGAAGTCAAATTCTCCACTAGGATAGCCATGAAATATGCAATATTTCGTCTTATCATCGAGCTAGAGCGTTCATCCTTTGGTATGTGCACTAACGCTCTGCATCCAAGCACCTTCAAGTGCTGATAGAACACATCTCTTCCTCTGCAAACCCTTTCTAGAATATCACTATTCAAAGGACTAGAAGGGGAATGGTTGATTAAGTAAGCAGTTGTCAGCAGCGCCTCGCCCTAAAACGACTTAGGAAGCTTTGCATGAGAAAGCATTGATCGGATCTTCTATAAGATGTTCAGTTAATTCTCTCTGCGACTCCATTCTACTGAGGTGTTTTGGGAATCGTCTTCTCAAGCCTGATGTCGTGCTTCATGCAGTATTCCTTGAACGGACCTCTGTACTCACCTCCATTGTCTGCTCTAATGCACTTGAGCTTCCTTTCAGTTTGTCTTTTAACTCTGCCTTGGAATTCCTTGAATATGTCTAATACATGATCTTTATTTTTCAAAGCACAGACCCAAACGTTTCTAGAATGTAACAAAATAGTGTACACCACCTAAAGATTTCTCTGTCATAAAGCAGAGATTTGTATGCGCAAGATCGAGTATATTCTTTCTTTTATGTGGAAAGGAATAAAGAAATAATACTTTGTTTTGTTTTCAAGCAATGCAGTCAACACATGGTTTAAGAGGAATACCTTTCATGTCAGATAGGAGTTGTTTGTGTGCAAGGATTTACAAGTTCTTTTCGCTGATGTGACCGAGCCTTTTATGCCAGAGCTCGATCGAGGAGGATCTCTCAATAGCATTTGCATCTCCTTTGATGAGGTTCACTTGCATTGAGTATAACGTTCTTTGCATTGTTCCCTTATCAACTAGCAAAGTACCCTTCGAGAGTTTCATCTTCCCATCAGAGAAATGAGAAGTGTAACCATCATTATCAAGCATCCCAACTGAAATCGAGTTCAGTCGAATGTCGGACACATGTCTGACAGCTTTCAATAATAACCTAAAATGTGCATTGGTTTGCAACCAAACATCTCAAACACCCACTATTTTAGATGTCTCATTATTTTCCCATTCGTAAAAGACCATTATAATCACTTTTGTAAAATGAAAAGAAATCAATGTGTGAAATAAGATGAAACGAGACATCGAAATCTACCACTCAGTCAGAGTTTGGACAAGTGAGATTGATGGAACCGCTATACGAGAAAAAGTAGGGTTCATCCATGGTTACAACGGAAGTGGTACTCTGGTATACTGCAATCATCTCTGAATTGCAATTTTACTAGCTTTCGCATCATATAAGTTTTATTCATCCCAATTTTTCTCTGGTATATTTGCTCGATCTTTTCCCATAAGGCAAAAATATCGATGTCGTTGGTCACGTGTTGAAAAACACTCTGGTCGTTGTATTGTCTGATCGCACCTACAATTTTTTACTGTAGCAACGCACAACCTTTTTCCTCTTTATCAGCGGGTTTCGTCTTGGTTACGATCGGCTCGTACAAATCCTTATAATAAAGGATATCTCTATTTTGGGCTTCCACATTGAATAGTTCGATGAGATTAGTCGGATCATGCCTGCAACGCTAGCTCCGTCTTCCATTTTAATTTGTACAGTAGTAGGACTGTTCTCAGATTAAATTAACCAGAACTCTGATACCGGTCTGTTGGGAAAAGTCGATGTTAGGCACAACAGAAATTTACCCAGACACTTTTCCCTCATCATGCAGTTAAAATGAGATAATTAAATAGTCCGAAATAAATAAAATCGACATTAAGATTTTTACGTGAAAAATCCTTCAAAAAAAAAATAAAAAAGGATAAAAATCATGAAATCGTGATAGTACCAAAATATTCACTAAAAAAGAATTATAAATATCATCTCTGGACTGTGTTAGAAAATTAGATGATGTCACGTATGGAAACAACTCACCATGACACCATTCTTCCGTAACGTGACCCTTCGCATGAATATAGGTTATCATCTCTACTAACCAGCTGTGAGTAGAACACCTTTTCATGTCTTATGCAACCGGTCGAAGGTTTTCTAGAGGAACCTTGAAATCCTCATGAGCTATCACACATCTCGGCTTCGAATTTGATGTTACACCTGCGGTATACAAGCATCCCTAGATTTCTGGTGGTTTCGTGCAAAGCTGAAGCACTTTGATGACGACACTGATGGATTCGGCTTTTCGCCATCTTTTTTTCTCTTCCAACATAAGAGATATAAAGGAGATACTTTCATAGATTGAGTGCCAAGGACAAGACCCTCCCAACCAACGCTTTCACTGCTAGATGTGTCGAGCGAGCATTTGATATCATAAAATTTCATAATTGAGCATTTTAGATCCTCTAGGGTCATTTTTTTCACTAACATATCTTATCTTCGTCACCTTTGCCTTTATTTTTTTTCCTATCAAAAGTTAATCATGTTGCTACATTTGTGCTCGGCAGTTCCCATTATGCCCCTCGTGCCTTTCCAAAAGTGGGCAAAACTCGAAGGTGTTGTAGGGGTAATATGTGGAAAACTTGAGTGATTGGCTATATTGATCGAGGAACAATACCCTAGGAGAACGGCCAAGGTTTTCCATTAAGGGTACCTCATCACTGTCGGAATGAAAATAAGGGACTGTCCAGTGCTACCACTCAACGAATCCTCCCACGTGCCGCACATGATGCTGAAGGCCCGACAATTAATATGTACATGATTCCGATATGTTAGCATGTAGTTCAAGAAGAGATACGTCGCATTACGATCAGAGAGAGTGACGTCTGAATTACGAGTTATCTTGTCAGAACTATTGTGTAAGGGTTCAAGGGATCCGTCGGTGCCTAAACTTGTTAATGTGTGGCTTTAGGCCTTTTCTTATGGTATAACCACGGTTAAGCTAGATTGGAAATCCCAATCATAGATGATTTAATCACTGTATAATTTACCATAATTGATTGAATGATATCGATGTCAGTTTTCATGGGTCCTTCGCGAGTGAGGTCACATGAGTATCTATAGGTGTGTGAGAGCTTTCTAGGGTTCCTAGGTTAATTAAGGGTCACTTTCCTCTTGTGCTTTGTATCTCAGGTGGGTGATAGGGCCCGAGCTCCTGCAACTAAAGTCAGTGCAACTTGTTACCAAAACCTTTGGCCAATGGTAACGTTCATTAAGTAACGACTGGATCGGACATGCATGATTGGCTTCCTCGACCCCCTTCACCGACATCGTTAGGGTAGAGATGTCACTTTATGGCATGAAGATCGCTTGGACAGTGAAAATTGTCTTCGTCTATATATGTGAAACAGTTGGCGTACCTGTTTAGGCCATTGTTAAGTCTGAAAAATAATAATAAAATAAGACGCTTCTCGTCTTTAGGTATGTTTTAAGGTCAGATTGTGCCCCATTGGACAGTTTACACTCCTGTACGGAAGAGTGTGATTCTTTAACAGATATGTACTTCAAAAGTTTGTATGGTACTTACAGTATGTTTATCAAAGATCTAAATTTGCTGTAACAAATACTATAACAATTACGTTCGTATAAGAGTATGTTATTCCATTAAATTTATCATATATTTTGCTAACGTAAGATAATTTGCCCTTATCCGCAACATGGGTACGAGGTAATCAACATTTCTCCATGTTTAATTGGCTAGGAGAGGATAAGCACCACCATCACCTTCATGTGTCCACGAACATATGAGTATTCATCATGTCACACTTTCCATCGCACTTACCTTAAAAATGAAAAACTAATAATCATTTATAAAGTTTGTGGCTTAGCTTTTCTTTCATTTTGAAATCTAATTGTAGCTAATTATTTGATTTATCTTGAGGCACTTGCTTAGTACACAACAGAACAATTAAAAGTACCTTTTCGTATAGGGTTCTCTAGTAGTTAAACATCCAGTCGTCTTCGACATATTATTAAGCTAATATGTAAAATTGTTTAATTAAACATGACCAAACAAACCGACAAGTTTGCTTGCAAAATCAAATTTGGTTATTGCAACATGGGAAGAGTTCTAGACTTCAAGTTTCGAGTCTTCAAATCAAGAGTCAAAAGCTTTTAGATTTTACAGACTCTAGAAAACATCATTTCAGTATTAGCAGAAAACGTCTTGTGTTTAAACCTGTGTTCTATTGATCAGAGAAGGCTATAAGCTAAATTGTGTCATTATGGTTTGGTCGTTATTGGCTGCTGAATAGCGCCATTCTCGACTGTTAAACATGTTGTTTTCGTTGTTACATCGACTACATAGAGTCACATCTACAAGAACAGCTTCAAATGTACCTATACTAATTTGATCATGTGTTATATGTTAACTTAATTATTAGCTTTATTTTTTTTTTGGATAAAGTCAAATAACCACCCATATATCTTTCAAATGTCAAATGATAACTACTTCTTATTTTCACGTAACTATTTTGATGACAAGTAGTTATATAGAAGAAATGGGATACGTGTCTAGGTTAAACACTCTTCTATAGTAAAACACATCATTTAAATTGAGAGTGAGATTAACTGAATAATGTCCTTTAAACAGATGAAGATTACTTGAACAATAATGACATGAGATACGATCTATACGTTTCCGTCTTCAGTTTTATTAGATTAAAAAAAATCTAACATCTGATATGAGAGCCACCTTTATACCGTATTGAATTAGTTGTCGATTTTGGGATCTTGCATAATGGTTTGCGTAAGGTTTCTAGCCTGAGATGGTGGTCGATTACAATATTACTGGTCTTCGATACTAGGTGTTGATGTCCATGGTGTACCGCGTCGTCACTGTGCCCGGGTTTTCATGTGGGACAGTGATATTCAATAAAGAACGGTCTGTTAGTATTTTATCTTAGTTTGATGAGCCTCTATATAATGTGTCATGTAACAGTAATAGCTTTAGAATCATTTTATATTCATGGCATGTCCCCTGGTACGAGTGTTACTGAGATTGAAATTTTTTCAATAAGTGATACATTAGACCATTAAATTTTAGTTCCAATTAATTTGGTTATAGTCATAAAGTTTGGGCTATGATAATTGGACAATTAAATATTATGAATGTCTTGTGATCTTTATTTGTTTTAATTGATTAGAAATTAACCACAGCATCTCTCGTTAATTAAAATAAATATATGAAATTTCTCAAGATCACATGTAATAAAAGATATTATTGTGATTAATTATTTTAGTACAATGAATTTTACCCCGCATAGATTTTTATTGTATTAATGTAATTAATTAGGATGTTATAACAGATTATTTTCTTAATTTGCACACAGGTTAATATGTTATAACAGAAAGGAATATAATTTGTTAGTATCATCATTCAGTACTATGAATCAATTTAAATTAAAAATTTAGCTCGCAGCCAATTTTTATGTTATGTGATTCATATTGTTTGAATGATTTACATTGGGTATGTCATGCTTTATATTTATTTGCCTCTAGTAAGCATGTGTATTTCTTATGTAGCTTTACAACCTGTGAATTTTTCTGATTTTAAAATTGATGTTCCCGAACTCAAAGGTGATAACTATAAGGTTTGGAAGGAAATGATCCTTCTACAATTGGGGTGTATGGACATGGATTATGCTATCAGGAAAGACGAACCACCTGCGGTTACCGATGCTAGCACTCCAGCTCAAGTGGTTCTTTATGAACAATGGAAGCGGTCCAACCGTGTTGGTGTTATGTTCATAAAGACCAAATTATGTGTTAGTATTCGTGGTTCTATAGAGAAGCATACTAAGATGAAGGACTTGCTTAAGGCGATTGATTCGCAATTTGAGTCTTCAGAAAAAGCTCATGCCATGACCCTAATTATGAAGTTTGCGTCCCTAAGCTCACTAGTGTGAAAGATGTGCGCGAGCACATTATGAAGATGATGGACATTGTGGCTCAACTGAAGAATCTTGAGGTTGAGATTCCTGATACTTTTCTTGTGTATTATAATTTAAACACTCTTTTCCAACAATATGCACCTTTCAAGATCTCTTACAATACACACAAAAGTCAATGGTCAATTAATGAGGTTATGATCATGTGTGTGCAAGAGGAGCAAAGGTTACTTATGGAGTCTGGGGAAAGTGCTTTTTTGGCAACGCAAGAAAAGGTAAAGGAGCGAGGCAAGAAGAAAGGGAAAGGTAAACTACCTACCCAACCTGACATTAAGAAACAATCTAAGTGCTTCTTTTGTAGAAAGAAAGGACATCTCAAAAAGGATTGTGTCAAGTACAAGGCCTGGCTCGAGAAGAAAGGTAATCTAATCACATATGTTTGTTATGAATCTAACATGGCTGATGTTGGTCACAACACTTGGTGGATTGACTTTGATACTACAATGCATATTTCCAATTCCTTGCAGGGCTTTCAAAGCCACAGGAGACCAATGGGAAGTGAGCAAAGCATCTACTCCGAAAATAAGATGCCTTCGCAAGTTGAATCTATTGGGACCTGCAGATTAGTCTTAGATAGTGGTTATATTTTGTACTTGGAAAAGACCTTTTATGTTCCAAGTTTCTCTAGAAACTTGATTTCGATATCAAGACTTGTGCCTTTGAGTTATTCCTTTAATTTCACAGATTCGACATTAAGTTTATCGTTTAAATCTGATGTTATTGGAAGTGGTATTTTGTCTGATGGTCTTTACTGTTTAAACTTACAAACCAATGCTTTTTATGATGCGATGCATGCTCATGATAACGCTGGTATAAAACGAAGTGTTGTGAATGAGGATTCCTCTATGTTATGGCTTTGAAGATTAGGACACATCTCCATTGATCGAATTAAACGATTAGTACATAATGGAGTTCTCAGTACTTTGAATTTTACTGATTTTGATACTTGTATGGATTGTATTAAGGGAAAGCTAACCAACAAGTCTAAAAAAGGTGTCAAGAGGAATACAAACATATTATAAATCATACATACGGATATGTGTAGTCCTGATATGGATTTGCATAGTCAAAAGTACTTCATCTCATTTATTGTGATTACTCACGTTACATGTATCTCTACTTGGTTCATAATAGGAATGAAGCTTTGGATGCTTTTAAAACATTTAAAAGTGAAATGGAGAAACAATGCGGAAAGCAAATTAAGATAGTGAGGTCAGATCGAGGTGGAGAGTACTACAGTAGATATACTGAAGATGGACAAGCACCTGCTCTGTTTGCAAAGTTTCTTCAAGAACATGGGACTGTTATCCAATACACCATGCCGGTGTTGCAGAAAGAAGAAATAGGACCTTATTGGATATGGTGCGAAGTATGCTTAGTAGCTCTAAACTTCGTAAGTTCTTGTGGATTGAAGCACTGAAGACGGCTGTGTACATATTAAATCAAGTTCCAACCAAGGCCGTTACTAAAACGCCGTTTGAGTTATTTAAAGGTTGAAAACCGAGTTTACGACACGTATGTGTTTGGGGATGTCCGTCAGAAGTGAGGGTGTATAATCCACAGGAAAAAAAGTTAGATCCAAGGACTATAAGTGGGTATTTCATTGGATATGCTGAGAAGTCCAAGAGTTACAGATTTTATTGTCCATCTCATACTACTAGAATTGTGGAATCAAGAAATGCTAAGTTTCTTGAGAATGACTTGATTAATGGGAGCGATCAATCATCAGGAATAATCCTTGTGAAAGATCATACAGAAGCTCAACCATCCACTTCAAGTACTAAATTGATTGTTATCCACAACACCTCTTCATTTCCATTGGTTGTTGAACAACCAATCATTGAGGTTCCACAATTTGCTGATATCGATATGGTAGATACACCTGCTCAGCATCTGGATGAAGATGTTGAGCAGCCTGTTGCTCAACAACTAGCAGAAAATGTTGAGGAACTAGTTGCTCAAGATGTTCCTCAAGAGCAATTTCAAGATGTTCGTCAAGAGCATCCTCAAGAACAAGTTGATGCAACATTAAGAAGATATACTAGAATAAAGAAATCAGCAATTTCTAGTGATTTTATTATGTATCTACAAGAGTGTGACTATGATATTACAGCTGAGATTGATCCTGAAACGTTTGTTGAGGCCATGAGTTGCACTGAATCCACTCTATGGTACGATGCCATGAAGGACGAGATGAATTTTATGGCTTCAAATAAAGTCTGGGATTTGATAGAGTTATCTGACGGTGCTAATGTCATTGGTTGTAAATGGGTCTTTAAAATCAAGAAGGACTCATTGGGTAACATTGAGAGATTCAAAGCCAGACTTGTTGCCAAAGGATTCACTCAAAAGAAAGGAGTCGATTAAACTGAGACATTTGCTCCCGTTCCTAAGAAAGATTCTCTACGTAATATTTTGGCATTGGTTGCCCATTTTGATATGGAATTGCAACAAATGGATGTCAAAACAGTGTTCCTCAATAGAGATGTAGAGGAAGAGGTTTATATGAAACAACCTAAAAGATTCTCATCTAGTGAAGGTGACCATTTAGTATGCAACCTCAAGAAATCTATATATCGGTTGAAACAAGCATCCCCTCAATGGTATTTAAAATTTCATGATGTTATCTCTTTATTTGGTTTTGTTGAGAACATCAAGGATGACTGCATATACCAGAAGGTCAGTGGGAGTAAGATTTGTTTCCTTATGCTATATGTAGATGACATATTACTTGCATCTAATGACAAAGGACTGCTATATGAAGTGAAACAGTTTCTCTCAAAGAATTTTGATATGAAAGATATGGGTGATGCCTCTTATGTCATTGGCATTAAAATTTATAGAGATAGACCTCATGGTGTTTTAGGACTATCTCAACAAATCTATATCAATAAAGTTTTAGAGAGATATCGGATGAAAAACTGTTCATCGAGCATAACACTTATGGTGAAGGGTGATAGATTCAGTTTGAATCAATGTCCTAAAAGTGAGTTCGAAAGGAAACAAATGAACAACATTCCATATGCTTTTGCTGTTGGGAATTAGCATAATGTATGCTCACCTTTGCACTCGACCTGACATTGTCTTTGCGGTGGGAATACTGGTACGATATCAAAGTAATCCAGGTATGGACCACTGGAGAGTTGCTAAGAAGCTGATGCGGTATCTTCAGGGCACCAAGGATTACATGCTTACATATAGACGAACTGAAAGTTTGGAAGTAATTGGCTATTCGGATTCAAATTTCACTGGTTGTTTTGATTCTCATAAATCGACATCTGGATATGTTTTCACACTTGCTGGCGGAGGTATGTCATGAAAGAGTGCAAAACAGTCTTTGATTGCTACTTCCAGCATGAAGGCTGAGTTCGTGGCTTGTTTTGAGGCATCCTCACATGGTGTGTGGTTGAAGAATTTCATGTCTGGCCTGAGCCTTGTTGATTCTGTTACTAGGTCAAGTAAGATCTTTTGTGACAATTCAGCTGCGATTTTCTTTGCTAAGAATAGCAAGTCGAGCGATCGAAGTAAGGCTATCGATGTAAAGCACTTAGCATTGAAAGGCCATGTCAAGGATAGGATAATGGTCATTGAGCATATCCCTACTGAATTGATGTTAACAGATCCTTTGACTAAAGGCATGCCACCAAGGAGTTATAAGGATCTTGTATCTAGGATGGGACTTGGTCCTATCACGTGATTGTCATAGTAATGACAGTGATTATGAAGCTCTTATTCAGTTTTGTTATTCTCCTTCAGTTGTATACATTTTTGGTTTCTTGAGAATAACAGTACCCGTTTTGTTTTGGAATAAACATTTGGGTTTATTCATTAAGTTGTATTATCATTTTAAGGATGGACATCTAAGGATATGGTGCATCGTGATACATGGAAGGTATTACTCACTTGCAACGGACATATTGCCATGATTCGTGCATTTTATTTCTTTCTAAGTATGTGTGCTTATAGATTCAGGGTTAATGACTTGTGTGATGAAAAACGTAGGATCAAATGGGAGAATGTTAACTTAATTATTTATTAAGTTACATAATCTAATCCTAGTTTTATTTCCTTTTGGATAAAGTCAAATAACCACCCATGATCCTATATCTTTCAAATGTCAAATGATAACTGCTCCCTATTTTTTACATAACTACTTTGATGACAAGTAATATATATAAAAGAAATGGGATACGGGTCTAGATTAAGTACTCTTTTACAGTAAAACACACCATCTAAATTGAGAGTGAGATTAACTTAATAGTGCCCATTAAGCAGACGAAGATTACTTAAACAATAATGACAGGAGGTACGATCCATATGTTTCCGCCTTCAGTTTTATTAGATTAAAAAAAATCCAACATTATATTTTAAAGAAAGAGATATTCTGAGGATAGTCATGCTGTCGAATAGTCTCTTACAATTGTTGTTGGATCAAATTCAACCAAAAAACATTAAAAAAAATCTCTAACTTACATCTAGAAGTATAATGTATGTCTATTGTGGTTATATTTTTGGCTATAGATATGGACCTATCATAGAGCAAAATCGAAAAAACAGTTATTCTTCAAAACGATTGGTAATTGGTAATATGGCTTTCCCCTCATTTGCTTGATTTAGTATTTGCTTTCGACTTAAGAAAGCGAAATCCACTTACATTTGTGGATGGTCTTTAAAGGTGACATACTACCTTCGAAGCAAATTAAACGCCTAATTTCTCGCATATTGTCGCCTTATTATGGCTTATCCTTAATTAAGTTTAATCAACTTTTCATTGTCTTCATGATCGATTGTCGATCTAATCAATGTAATATATAATCGCGTGTGGTTATCCGCAGAAACTACTAAATCTAGTTGGATTATGAAAGCTGTTTTGTCAGTGTCTAGCAAATTAGAGGCCTAATTATTGTGATCATGAAAGCCAAATATATTGGATCTCGTTGGATGGTATTTTTAATAATGGTGAGAGATGTCATATGCTCACTCGTCATAGCTTTGTGAATTTGTAATCCACGTAGAATTATTCTCTTGGGTCAACTATGATACAGTCTTGGATTCCTATGGTTTTATGAGGTGTTGTCATTTGATCCATGAGAAAATCAAAGGCGAGGGTAACAACTCTGTATAATTAATTTCATCAAACAGGATGAGAAAAAAATGAGATGTACGTAATCCTATCTTGTTACAATATCAAATCTTTGATCATAATTGACAAAAATATTATAAGGACCTCATTATCTTATTCCAACAGAAAGACTCATCCTGTCTTTCCAACAGAAAGACTCATCCTGTTTGGATCTTGAATGAAAGAAGCAACACTTGCGAAGATTACTGAGATTGTCTCTTTTCAACCCTGTCACAATGCAACCAGCAAATCGTGTCTTTTGAATTCAGAAGCAGACTCTATACACAGACAAGCAGAAATCGACGGCAGTTTCCTACTGTCCCTCTGTCCCAGCAAACTCCCTCTGTCCCAGATAAATTACGAAGAGTTGACTTGTCACGATTATTAAGGAATTCATTCATTTTATAGATATGTATCAAAATGCCCCATGTAATAGTAGAAGGAAAGAGTCACATTGTGAGTGGGAAGAAAGAAAAAACATAATGATAGAAATAATAATATGATATAAAATAGGGATATTTTGGATTTTTCTATCCAAAACTTTGTTAATTTAAGAAAGATCGTAATTTATACGAGACATTCATTTTTAATAATGTGTCGCAATTTATGTGGGACGGAGAGAGTATAATGTACGGTTCTATGCGAAGGTATATGCAGATGTTTTAAGAAGAAAAAAATGACCCATCTAGGCTTTCATCTTATTTCCTTCGATCAAGACAGAAAAGCTGTTCAAAATCTAAGGTGCTTGCTCACGTTTAAGTCGTCGTTTCTGTCGGAGTAGTAAAATAACTTCTCAAGGAGATTCATGCCTTCTGGTCCCTTTTCACAGAAGACGCCAGCTGTTCTACTTATCGTTTGCGTCTTATTTAGAACACTCATCAAGATGCAGCAACTTCTCTCACTTGCGGCCTGCATATGAGGGTACAAATACATTGAAATAAGAAGACTGAAGAAGAAATAAAATTACACTTACAGCAACCAATCCAGCTTTTAATTGCTGGAATGGTCTCATATCCAACTAAAGCAATTGGACCATGATAACAGCAGACACGAAAGTAGCTACCAGGCTGCAAAAAGTTCGCGTACGGGCATATCATCTTACAGTTTGCAAACTTGTTACCAGTAGCTTTGCTGTAACACCTTCACAGTTATGAACACGTAACAGGAAACCAAGTCCAAAGGCCTCTGGAACTAAGTGAATCAAAGTCCATGTCTATCATTGCATCTGCACCGAAATACGCTTATCAAGAAAGAATGGCATTCAAACTTAATCTAGTCTCAATCAAACAATACTGTGTTAACGTAGTTCACTGTGTATAATAGTCTTTTTACATTATGAGTAGATAGGGAGAAAAAAAAACATAATGATAGAAGAGATAATGTGATACTCCAAAGTAGGGGTATTGTACACTTTTACAAACATTAAAGTTGCCAATTTGGAAAACGTTGTAATTTAGATGGGACGTTCATATTTAATAATATATCACAATTTAGCTGGGATGGAGGTAGTATAAGCTAAACCTCAGGCAAGAATTTAGCCTTCAATCGTACCATTTGCATATCAGCTATGTTTTCCACTCTCAATTGGCTGTCCGGCAAAAATTCACTGGCGAGATGCAGACCTGGAAGACAGGTGGTGACCTTCTTAAGCCAAACAGCAAATTTAACCAAGCCCAAAATCAGGTTGGCTTCAGCGTCGCGCCCCATAATCCAAGAACCTTCACAGACTCCAGTGTTCCGGGTTTTACGTTTCCTACTTGCTCGATCAGCATCTTTTCCGCCTTCGACATATACATCTTTGGATATCTGATTGTTATTCTGTCCCATTTAAGCTGCACCAACAGAACAAGGAAACAGATATGAGTCACGTAGCTTATGAATAGTGGGATAAATCCACTCTAACTCTGTTGTAACACGTCAACAATATGAGCCTAACCATCAAGATCTGGAACATTTTCCGATCATATAACAACTTTGCTTACATTATACATTGGCCAATAGGCCTCATGGCCAATATTTTTTCAAAGCAGAAAAGATATAGTTCTGCGAGGCTACAAGTAAGCAATATGGCAATACCTTTACTGTGAATTGACACAATGCGGGTAATGATTTGATCACAGTTATGCATGAAATGTGACATTCGGTACGAGCGTAGACCTCCAACACCAATTGGTTGAGACCAGCCAATAAAAATTGAAGTGAGAGCCAAATATGGAGAACCTGCAGGAAAATGTTTACCGTTACAATCTATCATTCACTTAAGCAGTCACCAAAACGGGAATAGCCCACGTCTTTCTTTAGTACAATCAATGCAAGCAAACCTGACTTATGATTGTTAGTGGGTTCTTTTTAGTGGGACCCACATAATTTTTAAATACAAAAGAAGAAAGAGGAAGATGTGCTCGGGAGAAGAATTCAGAAAAACTCAAGAGCATTCGTGAAGTCAATGATGACATGCGTGAGCTAATCAGGTAAAGGTGCCAGCAGCAAAACAAGACGACGAAAATTTCTAGCGATATCTTCTATTGCCTATAAATAAGCAGCAATGGGTAAAACAAATGCATCACAAACCAAACACAAAAACAGCATCAAAAGAATTAAGAAAATACCCAATTTGAGATATTGAGGGGTATCCTCTACGGGTATAATTTTATTTCGTTAAAAAAGAAAAATTAGTGTGAGTTATCCTATTGATTGTAATCCCCTAGCACAGTCTAGGGACGATATTTATAATCCCTTTTTAGTGGATATTTTGATATTGTAACGGTCCCGTAGTTTTTACCCTTTTATTTTTAAGGAGTTTTCCACGTAAAATTTTGATGTCGATTCTATTTTTTTTTGCTAATTATTTATCCCATTTTAATTGCACGACGAGGGAAAAATGCTGGGCAATTTTCGCTGCACCTCACACTGACTTTTTCCAACAGACTGTTATCAAAGCTCTGGTTAATTTAACTGGAGGGCGATCCAACTATTGCGCAAATTAAAATGAAAGACGGAGCTAGCGTCCCTAGCACAGTCTAGGGACGATATTTATAATCCCTTTTTAGTGGATATTTTGGTATCGTAATGGTCCTGTAGTTTTTATCCTTTTATTTTTAAGGAGTTTTCCACGTAAAATTTTGGTGTCGACTCTCTTTTTTTT
This sequence comes from Drosera spatulata, assembly GCA_035668315.1. Classification (NCBI taxonomy): domain Eukaryota; kingdom Viridiplantae; phylum Streptophyta; class Magnoliopsida; order Caryophyllales; family Droseraceae; genus Drosera; species Drosera spatulata. The sequence continues at coordinate 258 of JAOVYX010022115.1, read as the reverse complement.
GCTATTTATTTATCCCATTTTTATTACACGATGAGGAAAAAGTGCTGGGCAATTTTCGCTGCACCTCACACCGATTTTTTTCAACACACTGGTATCAAAGCTCTGGTTAATTTAGTTGAAGAGCGATCCAACTATTGCGCAAATTAAAATGAAAGACGAAGTCAGCGTTGGTGACATGATACGACTGACCTCATCGAACTATTCGATGTGGAAGCGCAGAATGGAGGATATCCTTTATTGTAAGGATTTGTACGAGCC
>JAOVYX010022114.1:0-14983 GCA_035668315.1 Drosera spatulata | reverse complement strand
ACCATGCAATCCAAGAATGATAACTATTAACATCGAGGTGATGAATACTAACTATACTAACAGTCTTTAGGTCAGGACTTTAAGGAAAACACTGGAACACTACAGAGAGTCCGCCTTATGGCAAATGATTCTGGCCAGACAGAATTAGAATGCCGAAAAACAAAGCAGGAGGTAGCCAGAGGGGAAGTGACACCAAGAAGTAGAGATTTTGAGGTGAAAGCTCAAGTTCAATTCGATCCTTTCATAAACATTGCTTCATATGCAAAAATCATGAAACAACGGACATTTATTTAACTGTGAGGCATGTGAAATGTGGACAAGATGGCGGAACAAGACTGAGACAATTGTCCAAAAGCAAAAAACCAGTTTTGATCTTGCACATCAAAGAAGACATCCTTTCAGGTATCACGCCTCAGTTCTACAGAATAATAGCATGACAAATAGGCAAGATAAAGAAGCACAAAAGCTTGCAACCTCTGGAGAATATGCTCCAGAAGTGTACTGTGATTCTTAGTGTACCAGTACAGCTCAAGGATAGTTTCATAGGGTGGCCATCAACAGGTGGTCAGTGAAACATTTGGTCATAGTAAAGCACTTACCTCGAAAAGTATTTCTATCAAGGGAAGGAGAGCCACTATCGAGACATATTCTATTCAGTACTCAGCAGTCACATATTTCAATTTCGTTGGATAGGCTTTACCTGTTTTTCATGCACAAAGATACTCACGAACTCCCCAATCTTGCCGGCTCTACGCAGAGAGCGCATTGCCTTTGCAAAAGCCTGTACAATGTAAACTATCAAATAAAACAATCTTAACAAAGTGAGCAGAAGAAAGCAGCGAATTTCAAGTACATTTAACTTCAGTTTCATGGTCATACTACAGGCCAAAGTCGACTGGGAAGATGAAATATTACCTGAGGCCTACTATGTTTTCCCACAATATTCCCGTTGAGCATGACAATAAACGACAATGGGGAGTGTAAGTCTTTACTCGAGAGGACCTCCAAGTCTATAACACCCAAGCAGTAACACTGCACAGAAAATGATAGAAACTGCTATAGACCCCATAAACTGCAAATGTAAAATGAAACCAAACTGAACTAAGGCTTGGCCCCAAAGAGGGCTATGTTCTTTGGATCGTCAAACTTAAATCATACATAACAAAAAGGCGAGACAAATATTAACAGCAAAATAAGAACCTAAAAAAAGGAAAAAAGAAAAAAAGAAAAAAGAATGCAGAAAGATAACCATGCTAAATCTTCAACGATAGCTGGTTTTGATTTTGGAGCATGGCCCCAGATAAAAACCTCAAAGCCCTTCATTAAACACTCCAACAACTGTTTCATGATGCCTCAATTTGATAACTTAGAGCTCCTTTGCCACACATAGCATGCAAGAGAAGCTTATCATATGAAAACTTGAGTATTTATTATGTAATCATTCTATCTGGGGGTTAACCACAACACTATTACGAATAGGGCTGCAAATTAGCTTGGTAAGCTCGGGCCCGTCTCATCAAAAGCTCGTTCAATTATTATATATTAAAATATTCTAAAATATTTAATCGAGATGAGTTTCAACGAATCGAACCTTAAACGAACCTAATGAGTTACTAAACGAACGAGCTTTTAAACGAACTGAACGAACCGAGCTTTGAACTAAACGAACCGAGTTGAGCTCACCTCGTTTATAAACAAACACGAGCCGAGCTTGAGCAAGGTAAAAAATAAACGAGCCGAGCCCGAACAACCCCTGTTCGCTCAAGTTCGACTCGATTACCATCCCTAATTACAAATAGTGAACTCATATAAAGTGGTTTTAAAGAATAGTTTGCAGATCTTTACAAGCTGAAGATTTTGTAGGTCAGGAATCATATCAGAACAGACTGATTGACCATGTGGCCTCAGGTTCAAATTGTTACTCGTAATTTTGTTCATTTTTTCATTCAGTACATGGTGTATCTATGTGACTTTTGTAGTCATTTGTGTTGTTCAAGCTTCAAGTTCAAATACAATGGAAATTTATGTTAAACTTTGAAAAGATACTCCAGAAGTCACAGAACAAGTGTGAATGCTTTACATCAGTTACTCCTTCCGTCCCATAATACATACAACACTTTCATATACACTTTCATATTTAGACTGTCCAAAGATATATGCAACATGTGCTTATTTGGTGAACTTATTATAAAAACAAAAAAACAAAACGTCCTTCCAATGCTACAATACACTCCACTAACTCTCCTCTCAACTGCTATCGCAAACCACACTTATTTTAGGGACACAAAAGTAAAATCCAAAAAAATTTACACAAATAAATGTGATCCCGGTCAAACGGTTGAAAGTAAATTGAGTGGAAGTAGTATATTAGATTTTCACCAGAATTGAAGTTGACTTAGCTATTGATTTTCCAGAATATGTTTTTTTGGGGGGAAAAGGGATGGTTTTTTATGCAAGCAAAGTTAACTGCAATGTAGACCTTTTCTTTAAGCTCAACTGCTGGTCCAAAAACTAGCACTTCCGTAGGGTATTAGTCGTTGAGTTGAAAGGACAAGTCATATCCGCTATAAGGAATACTGATGTTGCCATGTCGCTGTATCAAAATCAGCCCTACCACACCTTCAGCTATTTACTAGAAGAAGTTATCTCATATAGTACTAGTTTCTTATTTCTTTGGGCAGCCTCATACATATAGAGTTTGTGTTACTTGAATAATACTCCCTCCATTTCACAAAGAATGCAATTTGACTTGGGGATTTATCGAGAAAAACTTTGACTGACATCGCAGAATGATCAAACATTGTTACATGCAAATTTATCATAAAGAATTAGTCATGATACAAGTTAATGTACTTTTATACGATTGGGGTTGCGAGATGATAAGACATTGTTACCTATAAGAATATAGCTCATCAAAATAATGTTGAATAATGACTTTTTTGAAATATTATATTTTTTGTGGAACGAAGGGAGTAACATATTCTTCTATCAATTATAAATATATAAAGCTATGTTAGGGTTTTTTGATATCAAAGTTTGGTTTGCTTTGATATCAAATTTGATTGATCTTACATTAAATATTCATCACATTTATGATTACCTATGAAAATGCATTTAGTATATAGTAACACTTCATTTCCGTTATAATTAAATATGTTTCAAATATTTGTAATAAAAAAAAAGACAAAGTTGTGAATAATTTATGGCTTTTTTTATTTGCATTATCACCACAAATTATCAAAAAAAAATTATATGATTAGAAAAACTTAAATTAAAATAAGATGATTTATTTATGATCAAAATATCATATAAACTTTTTTCCAAATTAATATGAAAAATACAAAATGTAATACTATTCTTCAATAATTTTAAACAATAAATATATTGAATTCAAAAAAAGTAATAATTAAATATATTATGCTCATTAATAAATTACCCCATTTTGTTACATATTGATAACAATATGATATTATATTAAAATCAGGTCCGATGAGTGATGATAACACGGGTTCCATCTTGACAAACTAAAGAAGAAAAAACATAGGAACCTCAATCGCTCTTTGAAATCGACTTCCTCAGTGAAAGCAGCCAACAGGTAGATTTGCTTGCTCGGAAGGCCAAAAATCAAATGAAAAGGCTCATTCATTACTACCACCTATTCGAACACAATCTATTACTCATTCATCGTTAAACAAATGGACTTCAGGAGAGTTTTGTGAACTCCCAATTATGTAGGCAAGAAGGGGCGGGGGGTTGAGGGGAGGATTCCAAAGCTTATGTGAGATCTCTCTGAAAAAATAAATTCTTTTTCATATATTCAGCCAGTAATCATATAATTACTATGGTCAAAGAAGAACATTTGTACGCCATTAGCACTAGTCACTGAAGTCATAATGGAATCATAAGAAATAATAAGGTTATCAAGACATGTGGATCCTGTTCAAATTGAAAACAAACTACATACCAATGCTTTTATAGGGCCTTCCTCTTCATCAGTTGTAACATGGGCCATCAAGGCTAAGTTTTTCACCAGCCCGCATTGTTCACCTTCTGGCGTATCACATGGGCAGAGCATACCCCACTACAAGAAAGTGATTTGGAGTGTCTGTCAATAAGCTTAATATAAAAAGTTCCCCATAAAAGTTGCTACAAAAAAAAAGTCAATTTACATAGATACCACAGTTGTGCATGCTGCAGCCTACCCCATCCCAAAAACCGCATCCACTTATGGGCAAAACAGGCAAATTTAACAGGTTGCACAGGAGATTCATCGTTTGGATCGGGCTAGCGGTGAACGATTTGCTAGAATCAATTTACTGGTTTGCCAGGATACTAAATGTATGATGTCTTAAGGGAAAGAGTTAATATGTCAACCAACAACCATGCAATCAATTAAAAAGTTAATACAAATTATTATCTAGAAGACAGGCATCAACTCGATCTAAATGAAAACCAGAGAGCTCAAGTACAAACCTTGAGCATGAGCCTTTGTGAAGCAAAACAAAGAGGAAAAAAAAAAAAAGCTTCATTTACTGAACGTACATAATGCAATAGAACTTCAAACATTTCTTCTTTAAACAAGCCAAAACAGAGAGCAAATTAACAATCCCACAAAAATAAACTGGAGCAGAGAAAGGAAGAAAAGGTCCTAGTGAGCACAAGCACAACCTAACTGAAGACTTAAAACAATCATGCGTGACAGTGTGTGTGTGAGACTTAAGTGGCATGACAGGCTAGAAGGTCGAGGCATGCACTCTGAGGTCTTGGACCCTATATCTATTGGTGATGGTTCTTCTCCCCATCTTCAGTTTTCAATATTATTCCTTTCACTTTTTCCATGGCCGATCAGCAAGTGGTTTCTAGTCTTTTTCGCCTTTATACGACAACCATGGCTGCGAGAACAAGTGCCCTCGAACAGATAAAAAAAATTAACCAGAAGAGAAGGAAACCCATGGATCTTTCCATGGTCAACGAACGAAAAGTACAACCAATTCACTTCAGAAGACCACATAACGCATACCTGGCTTGGCTGCAATGCTCTGGGACCACTCACTTTCCTTGATTTTTCAAACTGTGGATCTATCCTTGTTACATGGCCCATAGATCCAATAAAGGACATCCTTTGCAGCACCTACCAAATAAATAGGCGAAGTTGACGTTCATAAAGAAAAATAAGCACATAATCATCTAATATATACAGGAAGCTCGGTCTTCTAGTTTTGTAGAACATTTGAAATTTGAATTATCCAAGACAGAAAGGATTGTCCCATACAAATAGAAGATTTTCCTTTCTCCTAGAAGACGATGTTCCACTTTCTCCGACTGTACATGCCATTTTAGAATATTTTTTACTAGAAGAAACGTTTATAATACGCAAAGTTTTGTATCTATCGTGGAGAACAAAAAACAATTACACTAAATACCATTAGAAAGGGTATGAATTTAGTGACTTGCTCTTAATAAATGAGCTGTAGACCCATCCTAACTAACATGCTGTGCTTTCAGTTGCCTATTTTACTTACGTAAACGTTCTTATCATGCCTGGATTTGTAGATAACCCCAATTATCTGTTTTTTTTACCCCCGTCAGATCAACCTAACTTTCAGAACCCATTTTCTATACCTTTTTCTTGAAAATTGTAGACATCATATTGAAAATAAACACATATAAACATCATGTTAATGGTGAAAGTTTTACATAAATAACACCAACAACATCAAGGAGAAGTGTGGCCAACCTGAGATACACTTTTTTTGTCCATTCCGAACCGTTTAAGAATCCAGTTGCCTGTAGACAATGCCCTTTCAAGACCACCAGTAAGAAGAGTCTCATTTTCTCTAAGTTTCTGCACCATTCAAGTGAAACTGAATCAACTCTATTACACAAGACACCTGCTAGTGCATACGATGTTAAGAATGAAATGCTCTAACTTGGAAAAAGCACTTAGTGGCAGTACATGCAAAACAGGCACAATTCGTAATTGAAACATATTAACATGCTACAATGACACTAAGAACTTCCACCTTGAATAAATATTGAAGTTCCTATGAAAAAAAAAGGTAGCAACTAGTTCATAATAGGGGGGCTAGGCATCATGTTCTGAACACATGTTCGCAGATTATCATGTCTTTGTTCCCTTGATCCTCTTATTCACATACACCCACCGACAAAACATGCAAGATAACTGCACATCTATGAACCAGAAACTCAGTAAAAGAAAGGCATCTGGATAAATTTTGGAGCTCAACACCCAAAGTTATGTTTCAGCTCCCATTGTATGATATCCTTTAAGTTGATGACTAAAGCGATAACTTCAGTCAATTTACTTGATTGCTAGTTTTGCGCCAAGGCCATTTCATACATCGGGTCAAGCTCCAAAGGTATTTAGATTGATTAAGATTATGGCCAAGAAGTAGCACTTATTTTCAAGGAACTATATATAACACATGATAAGCTTTCTTGTATTTAAATCGATAAATTCATCAGAGAGAACTCAAATACATGTTTTCCATTAGATTAATAAGCAAAAAATGGATATCTACCATCAATAGTATGAAACTAAACAATTTTTTCAATTCATGCCCTACCAACCAACAAGATGCATATAAAAAAGGGCTTGGTGAATATATGTCATGACATACATAAACTTAGATGTGTCTACTTAAAATCAATGGTCAAGATTAAAACATGATAGGAAGCTGCGTCTTGGGATGAGAGCCCAATAATTAATAGGCCAACTACCATCAAGTTGGTTTATATCCCCAAACGTATCCACAATCCCTTTTAATCTTGACCGTTGATTTTAACTAGACACACCTAAGTTTATGTGTGTCATGCCATATATCCGTTGTTCCCTATAAAAGAAATACCCATTTTCAGCACACCAAGCTTGTACAACTACTTTCCATTAAGTATCCCAAATTTACATAATATTTACACAACACTTGCCTTGACAACATCCAGCTGGCTTGACCGCTTCGTTTTTAAGCAATTCTCTATAGACTGTGCAGTTGACGTTATCAAACTTTTGAATAAATCCTGAGAGCATTAGATGCAAAAGCCCCAAAAAAAGAAAAAAGAAAAAAAGGACAAAACAATTCTTAATAACATAGAAAAATGCAAGGAAAAAAAAAGTATCAAGTGTATCTGGTATTTCATTACCTCAAAAAGTATAGAGATTAGTTGACCAGAAAGCTCAAACCTTTTATTGCCAACATAATCCTAATAAAAGAAAATAGAGATAAGGTTATACAACGGTTCGGAAAAAGATCCCACATTATCATATGATTCATATCACGTGTATCACACCGAATGTCTGCACCAATAACTGATTCAAAACTTCAAGAGTTATTGAAAGACAAAAATATTATGTCGCACATAATACAAGCAAACAACAAAGCCACTTTATGAATTAATCACATTTAAGTTAGTATCAAGCACTTGGATTGGAAGCATTGTAACTCTTTCTATGCTTCTTAATAGTTAATTAAGAAGGTATCTTGCCTTATCAAAAAAAAAGAAAGAAAGTTTCTTAAATTATGAAAGTGGTCAAGGAACAAACTGTTAACTACATACCAAACTAACACATGAATATATCAGTAGATTGCACGCTTAATAAATCTTGAGGAACCAACTCTACTAAAAACTCAAAGTTCTCATAGAAGATCCACGATAATATCTAAAACTTTAACATCTCCCACCCACATGCAAAAGCACACATGACAGGCTGTCCACTACAGGTCAAGTTTTAAACAATCATCACACAAAAAACAACCAGAGTCACAGGATTGCAACTTGAGACCACATGCCAAACCTCCTCTAATTAGCACATTATGGAACCAAATACACCAAAAGCTCAACTGCTCAAGCTTAGGATTAAACCAGATATAACAGTATTATCATAACAATAAATCTTAAAACCAAATTACTGTTAAAAGGAGACAGATTCCTCCTCAATCCCCACTTCTCTAGAAAATATTTAAGTCAAAAACCCGTGAAGAAGATCGTCGCAATAAGTTATACATTGTTGGCCTGAAGAGTCTTTTCTATCATAAAGGAAAAAACTAAGTATTGGGGAAGTATAACTAAGAAATGAGTAAGAGTTACAAAACCTTATCGTCAACGGAATCTTTACTCAAGTAAGCCTCCAACAGACGTTTCAACATCACAGCAGTATACACACATTTGGGGCGCAAGTTATTCTTGTGCACCTGCACCAATAATAGAGCATAAGCTCAAGCTCAAAGCGGTATTGTCCTTTGAGAAAGCAAATATTGACACCAAGTATATATCAGATCATAGTTTAAATATTTATAAACAGATATAAAGAGATGCATACCGGCACATGTGCCAAAAAAATCTCACTTAGAACATGTATAGCTCCAGTTTCCTGCAAAATATAGGAGAAAAGTCAGCAAGGAATCTAAAAAGGTAAAATAAGCAGCGAGAAAATTGCAAGGAACCAATAAAGACAACCTGTGCAGTTGGACTCTGGAAACGTGATCGTTTGACCTGCATGGTAAAATAAATAGTTTCAAATCAACACCCAATAATCCAACTATTCTACGATGAAAATGGCCTTAAGAAGATCTGACGCATCTTATTCACTGCAAGGACAAGAAAAGACCACCAGATCCATACGGAGTTACGGACAGTGGCAAACCAAGAAAGTTTATTTATGTATTTATTATTTTTATTTTGGGGGGGGGGGGGGTAATGTAAATGGAAAATTGGATCATCTCAATCCAAAGTATAAAAGAGATATATAGTTTCTACTTCTTCCGTCCCACATTCATTGCAAAGATTTGATATTTGACATTATTGCACAAGCATTTTGTCAAGAACGGTAAAAACGGTTAGCTCAGTGATAAGCAATCCATTCTCTAACTATGAGCTTGGCGATTTGACATCTTCCAAGGATACCAGGAGACAATTTTTCTATTATAATTATAATAGGGATAAGAATGTGTAAAACTCGTCCTCCCCACACCATGTAGTTTGCAGAATTGTGCGGATTGTTATTTTGAATTTTTTAACACTAATTTTTCACAAACAATACAAAAACAAAAATATGTTTATTCAGGACTAAGTATGAAACACAAACTACCATCCATGTTACACGATAAATTTTTTCAAATATAATTCGATCATTTTGTGGCACGATTCGAAGTTCGCCTCGGCATATTCAAAACTTGTTGCAAAGTTAGAGGATAAAGTAGTGTCAGGTACCGAAAGTCATAAACTAAGAGCATTTCATAAAAACACACTCAAATCTGTTTTAGCACTCATAAATATGTATTTGCAACAGTTTAATACACGAAATTTTATGTGTCTTGAATTTTTTGGATTATACTTAATAGTCCCTTTTTTCAGATATAATGGAGTTTATTGTAACGGCGGAGAGAGAAGCAATGTAATGTACTAAGCAATGCCAAATGAGGTATGTTGCATATATTTAGGGATGACCCAAATAGGACAACGATGTGTTGTTATGGAATAGAGGGAGTAATATGTTTTATTGATACAAAACTTCAAAGTTGATGATGTAAGACTTTGGAGGTGTCAGCAAGAAAGACATAGGAAGCTTCTTATAGTACCAAAAAACAAAAGGGGATAATGTTAGAGGAAAGCAAACGAATTTTAAAGTACCTTAGTTTCAAGAAACTCCAATGCTTGTTGACGAGAGTATATGCCCAAGTTCACGGAGTCCTACAATCTCGTAAATAATTATATAAGATACCATGAAATATACTCAATCCAAATCAGAAGAATATCATGTATATACTGAAACAAATACAAAGTTCATTGGTTCACTTAGAATTATGCACCTGCAGAAAAGAATCCGGATAATAGAAAACCAATATGAATTTCAACCATGTACCAATATTAGAATTCTAATTAACAAATACTTCCTCCTTCCTATTGCAAAAATTTCCTTATAGGTCCGACCCACAAAAATTGCAATCATTCCTAAAATGGAAAATGGAAAGTATTTTCATCAAAAAAAACCAAACACTCTGAGTTTTACATTATTTCAATCATCCCACCTCGCTTCTTTTGTTCCTTCCTCTTCCTCACACATTTGGAAGGGCAAAATAGTATCCACATACAAAAGTTAACACACACATAATCTCTGTGCAAGGTCTTGATGTTGCAATATCTCTTGGACGGAGGGAGTAATAGGGTATGTCCTAGGTATCAATGGTAAAATGACTGGTATCAAACATAAGGCACTAGCAATTCATATGTTCTTGATTGGTATCAAACAACATATATTTCTCTGAAATGGCAATGGTAAAATGACTTCAAATACATTTACCATTATGACATTGTTTGACATTAAAAAAGTTTCAGCAAGAACAAATCAAGCCAACTAGTTCTCATTCCATAAGGTCAACATGGATACCATCATCTCATCTCAAACATTCTATATCATAACTGCTGTACTATATCCTGATAGGTCATTTGATTAGGTTGAGAATGTATTTATAAGTTTTAATTCAAAAATTCATATGACTAATCTTGATCTTACACTAATTCAAAAATGGTTATCACCACATTTCATCGTACTAGAATATGCTATTAACTGGGATAAAAAGAAAAAAGAAAAACAAATCAGGTAGCTCATTCTGGAATATACATACATATATACAAGGAGTCATGGACACACTTGATGCTGCAGAGACAACCAACTAGCTACTGCAAACCCCATTGAGAGTACAAAAAGTCCATAGAAAACCCACCAACAAAATGTAAAACCCCACTAACAAAAATGAAGCCCTGCTCGCAAAAATAAAATCTCACTGACACTACAAGTTGAATACTCAGTCAGCAACCAATTGGTTGTCTCTTGCATCATAGATATTTTTTCCTATATATATGACACGTACTAGCCCAACACGGCCATATAACTATATATTGTTAAAAAACCAACTCTATCCACAACTCAAAGTGAAAATAAGGGACCAACTCCTCTATTAATATTTTACATTCCACTCCGCCCAAATGTACATATGGGCCAGGCCAAAAGAGTGGAGAATGCATCGACCCATCACATGCCAAATGCAAAACCAATAACAAATAAACAAACATATGCATGAAAGATTTGAAAGAGTGGGATGATCTAATACCATGTATGGAAACAACTCTAACAAAATCTGAAGTTGATGGTACAATGCTCATAACATATTGAGTCTCTTTAATAATACTTTCTCTGTCCCAATATACATGCAACAATATGACTCTTTGCACTATTCATCATGCATTTTTGAGAAGCTTTATAATGAGTCTCTTAACAATTTTTCGTCTTAACAATTTATCCCAATAAGTTTCAAAAACACGGAAATTGCAAAGAACAAGTACTAGAATCACAAGATAGTGTCAATCACCATTAACCAATCTGCAAAGGGCATGAATGTGGCGACGGTACCTCAATTGATGGCAGGAGTAAGGAAATGAAACAAGGATCACTTCCCACCATTTGCATAACTTCTTGGTTACACTCCATACCCATAGCTTTCATTATCACCATGATAGGAATCTAATGGTAAACAAAATCATCAAGTTCAGGAAATACAAAGGTGGTCAACACCTAGGTAAAAGATTTATAGATTACATAAGCAAATACCTTTCCATTGAATTTATTAAGCTCTAGGTATATCTTCTCTTTCTCCATCACAACTACAGTTTTACTCTTCAGAACAGCTGTGCTACTTGTCACAGATGCGATTAAGCTGACCAAAAAATCAATTCACCCAAATAGAAATCAATGTAAATGCAATTACATTAAACAGACAAATCCATCTGTGCTTCCATTTAGGTTTCTTAGTTTAAATACTTATGAAGAAAAAATAGATCATACTGGGCAATTTGATAATGCATGCAGCCTGTAAGTTTTCCCCAACCTATTTCAATTGTTCCAAGACAATGTAACGTTGAAACATTAGGAATTCCGACACCTAATACTGCTGTCAGTGTAGGGTGGAGATATTGGGGGACTTCCATATCAACACTTTGGCTTCAGTTCATGAACATTCTCTCCTATTACTTCATAGCGAAACTTACGAATTCGGTCCTTCATTGTACCTACTCCATTCTTATGTCCCTTTATTCTTATAAATAGGACCCAATATTGTCTTCTAGTATCTGGCATCTTATGCTTAGCCTCAGGGATATCTTTCACCATCAATAATTAACAAGATATGATCAGGAATTTGTCCAGCCAAAATCCCTTCTTGCCATTTAGCATTTTAAGCTTTATAACAACTGCCTCTCTACTGATGGACCCAAACATAGAGCCTCTTGATGAGCACCTCTTGATAAGACCATATACATTATCATCAATTATACAAAAAAAAAATGTAAGGGAACTGAATACAAATATTGAGAATTGTCTAGTCAGATCACTCAACTCGGTCAAAAGTTATGATCTAACTCGAGAAGAACAGAAATCATATTAAGTACTAGTTTTCATTGTCTCTCTCGAACTGGAATTTGAGTCAAAACCAACTAAAGATGAACAATATTTCAAATCCGAGTTCCAAATATCCGACTCGACTCGACACGACGCGTGGACAGTTCTAAGATTCATCATCTGTGAAGCATTGGGTATCTTCATACTGAACAACAAAACATGTTGAACAATAAGGACAGTAAATTGTCTAGCCTTAGAAGAAGAAAATAAATACTTTACCTCTTGTTTCTATGATGAACATGTTGAGATGCATAGCATGAAGACAAACCAAACATATAATGAAGTAAAAAGAAATAAAAGATGAAACCCTACTTGCCCTTCTTATTAATATCGATGATTATGCGGTTGTTCGATAATTGTTCTTGCACCAAAATCACCTGCACGACAACAAAATCGACTCACATCTAAATTGAATGGAAAAACCATATGTCGTGGGAAACAAATATAGTGCTCCCTCCGTCCCACAAAAAATGCCTCGAGGCAAATTTTGACCAGCATGACGGGACGATCAAATATTATTTTATGTAATTTGTCATGAAACATTAATCAAAGCACGAACTATGTACTTTGACCCAAAAAAAGTACAAATTATGTACTTCCATACTGCGGATGTTGGGAGACGATCGAATAATCAAACTCAACAAAATACGTGTTGAATAGTGACAAATTGGAATTGTTGCAGGTCAGAGGGAGTAATATACTAATCAAATATAGTGTGTATACAGCAGAGAGCAGTTGAAAAGCAGAAAACATCTTAATCCTTAATGTTACTGGCCAAGGATACCTACCTAGTGAGATTCAAGGAGCAAACAATATAAGACTACAGCTAACTTCTGAAAACTGTAACTGTTAATTCAAGGAGCAAACAAATTGATTTTTATTTTTTATTTTTATTTTTTTTTGGGCGTGTCTTATGTTTCATGTGATTAAAACCAAGGGGAGCAAAACACGAACAATAAATCAACAAATATCAAACCAGAAACATGTATTTTAGGAGTGGTATTTTAGACTCATGCTTCCATTAATCCGTATTTTATGTCGGTGTTTTTAGCTTTTAACACTGGTTTTCTGGTTTGCGTACTCACTATTTTGAAAAACAGTAACAAGCTGACTCAGTAGTCGCTTTAATCACGCGTTGAAACAACGTTTGAAATGTTTCTTAGAATATATGTCTAAAAAGGTACTGAGCCCTAAAGGTTATACATAAGATACACGTACAACACCTGATACTCAAAGAAAAAACTGACATTTAACAGAACTGCAAAGATATAGTTCCAATTTTGTGTAAAAAGAGACCTTTTTCAAATTGCATGAAGTATGACGGAGGGGAGAGCAAAATAAACTATAAACATAATGAAAGGTTGTACCAAAAGAAATTAGGTTTTATAAGTACCATTCCTGAGTCCCAATCCTGGTCTGAATTTCTAGGACCTGCATGGATATCTAGACCCCATCCAAATTAGCGTTGATTTCAACCCCAAGCCAATTCCCAACATTAGTGTCAATGTACATCATAGTAGATTTACTTTCTGCCAAGACTATAAACTTTCAAGTAAAAAGTTATGCAACTCTCCCTGTGTCGCTCTAAATCAATCTAGTTGTTTAAAATATGGCCCTTGGACAGAGCAAATGGGATAAGGTGAGAAAATAGTAATTCCAGGAAATCCTATAGTGTGAACAAGAGACTTCTACGGAAAAAAGGGCATATGAATAGGAAAGGTGAGCCCAAACAGAGTTGGAAGTGAGATAATTGATAAGAAAACATGCCTTTAGACTAGAATATGTTGGCCGCTATCTATTTGAGACATTGAGTGAAATATTAAACTCGACAGCTCCATGTGCTGAAACTTAAAATTTCAGAATGCAGTAGCTTTATGTTTCCCACCTTGATACTGATCAAAAGTGGCAATCAACAACAAATGGGGAAATTTTGCATAATACAAACCATTGAAATAGGAATAGAACAAAGTCCATCATTTTTGAAAGTCAAATTGATGCTAAGCCATTTAACATAAGAAAGAGATTAACCTTTTCTGTTCCTTTTACAACGAAATATCCTCCAGGATCAAGCGGGCATTCGCCTAATCAGAATCCAAAATGCAATGAAAGAAGAGAGGATGAGCAATCAGTCGCCAGTGAGAACAATAGGAGGGAGCAAAAAAGACAAATGAAAAGTTCAAGGGCACCAAGTTGTGCAAGTTCAGCTTCATTCTTCCCATATAGTACACACTGACGACTTCGCAACATGATAGGTATTCTCCCTATACGGACTTTGTTCTACAAAAAGCAATAGCATTGGAATCAGAAACTCAGATAACAATCATAAACAGTATCAAGAATCTATCAACATAATAGTTTATGAGCTACAGTGAGAAGGAAGACAACTTTTACACTATCTGCTCAAAGCCAACCGAATCAACGGGATCATGAACGCTATACATGTTTTACCTCAGCTGAACGACAATAAATGTTAAATCTGGAGTCTGGTAAAAGTTCACTTGATCCCCTTTG
>JAOVYX010022113.1:0-11991 GCA_035668315.1 Drosera spatulata | reverse complement strand
TCGAACCATTATGATGACAAACGACAAATCATCTAATATTCTAATCTAATACATATCTATTCACCATGATTCTATCTTTATTTTAAAAAAAAAACTTCTACAAAATAGAAAAATAAATATCAAAATGAAAAAAATCTAATCTAATCTAATATATATCTAATTACACAACTTTTTTTCCGTGTCGAACCAATTTTATTTCGAACCATTATGATGACAAACGACAAATCATCTAATATTCTAATCTAATACATATCTATTCACCATGATTCTATCTATATTTTAAAAAAAACTTCTACATAATAGCTTAATAAATATCAAAATAAAAAAGAAAAAAGAAAAATTACACAAACCTACAGTTTTGAGAAAGTAATTGCAAAAACATATACACGCAATTTTATTCCTCAAAATATACAATTTTTAAAATTTTCCAACACTGATTGAAACTGCCTCATTATTGATTTCGCAGCCCTTTTCTTTTTTCCACTGTGCGATTGTAATTTCTTTTCCATCGAATTTATTGGATTTCGCATCAACGAAATCAATCGAAGAAGTTTCGAATCTTGGATTGACATCAGATCTAGGTCTAGTGATGGATAACAAATTGATTTTCATATGCAGGTTTGGTTTGGTTTTCTGTTCTTTTGTATGCGATCCAGATAGAGGTTTTGATCAATTGAACTTGTTTTATTCGATCCTGGATCATGATCATTATATGCTGAGAGATCAAGAGGATTTCATAACAATGTTTGAGGTTTTGAGTTGGTTTGCTTTGCGTTCTGTTAATGTTAGTGTTGAATGTACGTAGATGCAATCAAATGCGATCTGGATCATGCAATCTGGTTCCGGATTGTGCAAGTCAAACAGATTGCCAGTTGTGCGGGACAGAGCGCCGGTTATTAGAAATAAAGTGCCTTGACAAAACTTCCTTTTTAGGCTCATGTTCGTTGGTGTTTGATGTTTTTGTTAAGCAAGATGGTTTTGTTTATGATTTTGGTGAAAGTGTTATTGCTGAATCATTGCTTGTTTTGGAAGGGGGTCCTTTGACCAATGTGCAACCATCTATGTGTTCATCGCATTGGTCTTGTCTTATTCAGCATGTTGGACAAACTTTCCCTGGTGGTGTTGAACAGTTTAGGAAATGTCTTGCGTTATATGCGACTGAGGTCGGATTTAAATATATCTTAAAGAGAAATGAGAAGGAGAGGGTTTATGCAATTTGTTCCTTGAAAGAGGATGGCTGTGAATGGTTTGTTATGGCTTCCTTGTGTCCTTATAATAAACTCTTTTACATCAGAAAGATGAATAACACTCATACATGTGGACAACTTTTTTTTCCGGATACATCAGTTAAGGGTATTAAGTCCAAATGGCTTGCACAGGCTATTTCTGACATGGTACGTCATGATCCTCATGTTGATATCAACCAGGTCTGTAATCATTTTCAATCGAATTATGGTCTGGATTTATCATATAAGAAATCGTGGAATGTCTTTCAAAAGGCGAAGATGATGGTTGATGGAGATTGCACTGAGTCCTTTGTGAAACTAATGACGTAAGTTGAAGCTCTGCTGGTTACTAATCCGGGAAGTCGGATTACCTTGGAGTTGGTTGATGGTACCAAACGTTTTTTGAGGCTCTTTGTTGCATTCCATGCATCCACTATAGGATTCAATTATAGTAGGCCGTTGCTTTTTCTTGATGGCACATTCTTAAATGGTGATTTCAGTAGAGTCATATTATCAGTAGCAGAAAAGGATGCTAATAGGGATATGTATTTTAATACATCTTTTATTTTTGTTATACAAAGCGAACATTTTCTTTTTACATATATACCAGGTGCACTGTGTTCTATGCAGGCGCTCTATTTAATTTCTTATATTGATTCACTTTTTTATTTGATTTTTTCTTTCGTAGGACTTTTTCCTTTGGGTTTTGCTATTGTTGATAAGGAGACGTATGTTAGTTGGCGTTGGTTTCTTATGGAGGTTCCGCAAATAATTATAGTTGATCGGAAGATTAATTTTATCTGTGATCGTAATTTGGGACTTTTGCAAGCATTTTCAGAAATTTTCCTTGATCATCCACTCTGTTATTGTCTCCGCCACATCAAAGGTAATTTGAAAGTAAGATACCGAGGAACTAATATGCCAGCATGTTCCAAGGATTATAATGTTGTTCTCTTTGACAAACGTGCGAAAACACCAACGATCACTGATTTTTATCATTCGCTTGCTACATTTCAGAAGAAAGGAGGAAAGTTAGCATTGGAGTTCTTGGATTCTTTGATGCCTTATGATAGGTGGGTGATAAGTTTTTCTATCGGTTGTTGATATGGAGAGATGACAACTAATGCTGCGGAGTTTTTTAATGCCTGGTTTTGGGTGCAAGGGAGCTTTCTATCACTCAGATGGTGGATCATATTCACATCAAATTAATGGAGTAGTTCAACAATTGTTGGAAAGAAGCGGATGAACGAAATGGCTTGTCATGCCCTGGGATTTCTGACACTTCGAATGAATTATTCAAGAACTCTCGTACTTTCTCAGTGAATAAAACTTCGGGGATGATTTTTGAGGTGATTACGAACCTAATAGCTTCGGTAAATATTAGAGAAAGGACTTGCTCGTGTCGAATATGGTAGGCAAATAGTTTTCCATGCCTTCATGCAGCATGTCTTATTAGAAAGTATTCTTTGTTGTTAAAAGACTTGATCGATCCTTATTTTTTGAAGTAAAATTACCGACGAAGCTATGAGTTACTCATATATCCTATTCCGTCTTCTTTAGTCGATCAAATTGCATTTGAGGTAGCTATTGAAATACTTCCACCATCAATGGGATGGTTACCTGGAAGGCCTAAAAAACGTCGTATTTTGTCCAGTGGCAAGGTGAGAAGGGCTTTGAAGTGTTCAAGGTACAAGAAATTTGTCCATCATAACCGGAATACTTGTCGTGAGGCTATACCATGATCGATACATATATGTTTATTTTTCAATTTTTATAAGTTTTAAACCATGAATTGTATTTTTTTTATTAATCATTTTAATATTGTCTTTTGATTTTTTCGGTCAGGGCGCAGTGTATTTAGAACAGAGCGTTGTGTCTTTTCATGTTTGAGTCAAATTTTTAACAAAACACAGAGCACCTATTGAAACTGTCACAGAGCAACAGAGCGCCAGTTCAAAACACAGGGCACTTATTGAAATTGTCAGCCACAGAGCGACAATTCAAAACACAGGGCGCCTTCGATATTTAATACAGAGCTCCTTCAAAGAGTACATTTCCTTCAAAAATTCTATTTTTTTAATTAATCATTTGAATGTTGTCTTTTGATGTTTTTGTTAGGGGCACTGTGTATTTGAATGTTGTGTCCTTTCATGATTCTGTTAAACTTTTAACACAATAGAGCTCCTATTGAAACTGTTATAGAGCGGCAGAGCGGCAATACAAAACACAGAGCATCTTTCGTATTGGATACAGAGCTCCTTCAAAGAATACAAAAATCAGATAAGAAAATAAAAAATAGGACGCATAAGGGCAATCGATCTCATATGTTTCATTGAATTGAGCAATATATAAATCAAATCATTGCCAAAATAGAAAGTAGCACAATAAGATGTGAAAACCGTCACATTGTTTTCAACTGATATCCCTCTATCAAAATCGATAACATCTTTGCTCTGAACATCCGGATTTCTTCTAGTGTTGTGGACTTCGGTATTTCTTCCCCGTTTGTCATCAATTCGATCCAATGGCAAACGTGCACACCATAGTCCACATTTTGCTGTAAAGGTGTATTTTTGTTGATAATCACTTTAGGTTTCTCATTTACTTGAGTTCCGATGTCACTCTGTTGCAGGTACCTGCGTACATAATCCACCAGCATCATGTTGAAAATATTGTTAATATTTTTCTTTTTTGAGCATCTCTCGCATACGATGCTTTTTTTGTTTTCGAATTGTGATGGACCCAACTATTATTCTCACTGTCAAACGCTGACAGAGTCTAATGAAAAGCCGTTGAACACTTTGCCGATCCACCAGTTGAGTTCATTGGGAACAGGTGCCAACGTTGTGTCTTTTGTTGAATCATCTTCTCCTTTATCCATTTTCCGACTGCCTCTTTATTTTGTTGTGTAAGTAAAAACAGCATTAAATATAATAGAAGAAGTGAGTTATGTCATACTGAAATAGAAATGTAATCTAATATTGATAACATTAAATAACTTACCCAACATTCTGTATTGTAGACCACAATTTGTTCTTTGCATTTTGCTTTTTGTAACATCAATGTTACATAAGCGTTGATTGTAGTATTGGACAATGGTCCGTCTTTTGCAATATGATTGACATCGTCATAATCAACATACGCATCACCTCTGATCTCGTCATTTGTTATACAAATCATGTCACTGAAATGATAATTGCTTAGTTAGTTTAATATCTATTTTATATTTTTAACAAAAATAAAAACATTATAACGGACGCTCTATTTTCTTCAAAAAGGCACTCTGTTATCTTGTAATATTGGCGCTCTATTTTGTTTATAGCAGGCGCTCTGTTTTGCAAAATATATGATTTCATGATGTAAATGCAAAGTAGAATTTATTAATATGCAATAAAAAGGGAAATAAATGAAATTCACAGCAAGATTATCATTAATGTAAATGCTTATGTAGACGTGGAGAGTTGGTCCTTCATCATTGCCCATTTGTTCCTTACTTCGTCCATCAGGTAGCTCTCAACATCCCCTATAGTCTTGCTTCGTTTCGAATCATCATATTCAAAGTTGCTCATCCTTTTCTTTGATCTCGAACTCTTGTCTTTGATGCGTTTGATCATCGACGTCGGCGTACGTCCGAATTTTTTCTTTTTCTTCTCTTCCTCTGCTTGGCCTTATTGTTCAGATTCATTTTTTAACAGTTGATCATCATCACTAATTTAACAACTGCTTGTATTCTGTGGTAATCTTCCTTTCCTTTTCAAGTGCTTCCAACAGCTTTATTTTTTCATCCTCTTTTACAAAGATGATTCCATTTAACCTCTCCTATTCCGCTGTGGCTTTCATTATTAATTCTCCAGATTTCATTAGTTCTTCCCGCGGTAGGTGCTTCACTTCGACTTCTTTTGACATCAACAACTTCAAATTTTCATTCCCTTGAATCAGTTCTTCAATTTTGATTTCTAGTTCTAAAATCTCTTTTGCTGCACTGGCTGGATCGTTTCGTTGCATCCCCACTTGACTCATCTTTGTAAACTGTAATGTTTCAAGTTCAGATCTTGTTGAGGTTAAATCCCCCACCAAGGTATTGACCTAATGGAATAAAAAAACCCTTTTTAAGAATCTTTAAATAAACCACAGAAATCATTACAATAAAACAGAGCGCATATTAAAAACCACAGAGCGCCTTAAGAAACAGTGTGAATAGAACGCCTATTAGAAAACACAGAGCGCCTTAAGAAACAGTGCGTTCTCTTTATCTTTGTCAATGTCTTTGACAATTCTAGTTTTGTTTTCTCAATGTTTCTTTCCAAAACTTTGATCTGACATTTAAAAAATTGATTAATACTTGTTCTGAATTCAAGAGACATTCATTAAAAAATAGAGACACAGTTTTTTATTCTTTTTACTACGTTACCTTTTCTTCAGCCATTTTAACTTCATCACATTTCTCCTTGTATTTTTCTTCCAAGAGTCTCACTTGAATAATTCAACACCTTTTAATTTTTGGAATGACCATACTCTTTTATCTGATTTATTATATACAGAGCGCCTGAACAAATATCCAGAGCGCCTAGTAATGAAACCCAAAAAATTATACATTTGCTCCTTCCAAAGTCAGGGCATCCTTTGCATCCTTGTGTTGTTCTTTCTCTAATTACAAATTTTTTTCTTGTTTTCTCAAGCTTTTTTACAATTTTAAATAATATTTTCTTTTAAAAACAGTTTTTTAAAATTTTTCCAAACCAACAATAACGTCAGCATGAGTTTAGTTGTTACCATTTCTCTCAACAACGAAACTTCTTTCTTTTCTTTCACCCATTTGACTGTTAGAGCGAGGTTTTGTGCTTTTGTCTCTGTTAGTTCCTTGCGTGGTAGTTTCATTTTTCCCGGCTTGATGTGTTTTATCAACACTTCATCAGAGGTAGCTTTTTCATCTATTTCCTATATTTCTTTGTCGCTCTCTGTTGTCTCAGTTGAATGTGAATGGCAGCTTCTTGCCCTGAACTCAAAATCAGCCACATCGGGCCCTTGTGTCGGTGTTCCATTGCGGGAATCATCGTCATCTGCTTGATCGTCATCTGACGGCATGTCGTACAAAGTCTTTTCCATTTTAGTTGAATATAATCGATCCAAAATTATCTGAAAAAATTTAAGATCATATTATTTAATTGTATTCTTCCAGATATTTATGATAAAGGAAATCATTTAAATATTTTATTTACCTTCTTCACATTAAATTTTTTGAAGGAGGCATCGATGTCTTTCGGCATATCTCTAAGATTCCACCTGGCACATCTTAGTATGCTGCAACCTTCATAAACATGTGATGATGGTTCTACGACTTCGGTCCTTTCCAGAATCAGTAGTGACAATTAAAATAATTAAAAATCATTATTTAATTGATTATATGTCAATCTACAAAACAGAACGTCAATTTAAAACACAGAGCGCCTGTGTTTTAAATAAAAAACGGTTATTTAATTGAGCCCTTTCCAAATACCAGTACTCAATATTAAAACAATTAAGCATCATTATTTAATTGATTATATGCTAATTTACAATACAGAGCGTCAGAAAGAATGACTGTAAAAAATAGGTTTGTGTCGTTTGAAATACTTACATGGATTAGCATTGCACATTTTGTCAGTTTTTATGGAATGGAGCAGTCATCATCTAATGATCCAATCAACTTTTGAAAAAAGTGTGAGGTCCACTTGTAATCTCACATTTTATCCATGTCGACCACAAAATTGCTATAGCTCCAGTTCAACGAAGTCTTTGACGTGCTCACGAACAGTGTGTTCAACATTTAAAGCACCAGGAGTTGTGCTGTGTCCTTGTAATCTGGCACTTCTATTTTATATGAAACTTCAATCAATGCATCTTTGATTTTCTTTGTTGTCAATTCCCTCTGTGCTGTACTTTTCGTTTTTCGATCCTTAAAATGCCTGTCCAGGAATTCAGAGTCATTGAATATTCAAAAATCAGTTTCATGTCCATATCCTCAATAGTTAATATATGATCGCCTAAGGTGAAGGATCTCTCCATTCTGTTGTAACCTGCCACAATTTGATGTACGCAAATATCGTTTTTCCTTGAATTCGCAATCATCACCCTTTCTTCGAGCATTGTTTTTATCAGATTCCAAAAGGAGGTCTTTATGAAATACAATTTGTGTTGATCCGTAACTTTCATTCCCTCTTTTGGATATGTCAGAATTTTCACCAACGCATCTAATTTACTCTTGTATTGTCCTATTATTGTTCCTCTTCCACATTTGATAATAATGTCAAGTTTATAAACAGTGTGCATCTATAATTGTGAAAAGTAATATAACAGACCGCCTGTCATTTAAAGAGAATGCCTCTTTATTTTTAAACCCAGCGCCTCTTTATTGTTAACGGTGTGAATTTATAGTTCAAACCCTAATAAATAATAATTGTAATAACCCAAAACTTTCGATATTTAAATATACGAAAATACGTACATAAAATCGTTATTTAAATATTCATAAAGTACATAGGTATTTTGTTTATTAAAAACATAAAGTACGTATATTATGAACGTGCAAATAACTATAACGAACGAGAGACGTTATAATCGCACAAATAAATATAATGAACGAACAAGCAACGTTATAACATTATAATGTAACAAGTGACGCTATATGGAACAAATAAAGTTAACGAATAGATAACGAATAACGTGCGAATAAAAGTAACGAAAAGGTAACATTAACGTTATGTTATAATATAACGTTATAACGTTGTGAATATTGCACGTTGGGAGTACCCAATTTAATTCCAGAAAATTTATATTATTAAATGGAATATGATATTAATATTTTTTGGATAATTAAATCGACATGAATTAATTAATCGAAGATCAATATTACTAAACTGAGATAAATAGCAGTCTGACGAAAACTTCACGAGGGTATATTTTACTGCATTCACTCTGTTGTATTCTTTTTTCCCTCCTGAAATTCAGTCCCGCACGTCAAAATCCTCTTTAATATACTGACTGTCCTGTTTTCCTTACCATGATGCTGTCTCTGCATGAAATTACCTTATGAACACCCAACTCCTCCCTTCTTCACTTTACGCAACACCACGACGCTATAACCATCATCATCTCCATCACCACTTCGCCTCACCATCAACACCACGACATACCTCACCACCATGCCTCACCATCATCAAACACCCATCACCACCGCGCCTCCAACACCACGCCACCACCACCTTCATTGCCATCATTGTTTTGGAACTTCGTCGAGCCAAAACCGAGACGAGCTTCACTCACCACCACGCCTCATCACCACCAAATGCACCGAGCTCCATTGCTATCATCATCACCTTCGTCCACCACCATCACCGCCATGACTTCATCACCATCTTAAGATCATCACCATCTACTCAGCTCCTTTCCTTTGACTTCGCCAGACCGCCACCAACCCCACTACACCACCATCGCCACCACCAACTCCGGCCACCAACACCACAACCACCTCGTCGTCATCATCATCACATCATCATCGTCTTCCTCTGCTCATCGGAGGAGCCCTACGCAACCAACCGTCGTCTCCCGTAACCCTCTTGCCCACGATCACCTCTCGCCATCATTGCCACTCATCAACCACCACAAACCAATGTCTCTACCACCTCTAAAGGACTCCGGTGACTAGCAACGGCCCTTTCACGACGAGAAACAACAGCCCTAAAGCTCCACTTAACTTCCCCTATGAGGTACGATCAAGAAACGCCTCGTGAAAGGTTTCCGACAAACTTTCGACGACATTCCGATCAAAGCCTGACGACCAGCGGTGGTGGAGTATGGCACAGTAAGGTGAAGCGCTTTGATGACATCAGATGTCTTGGGTATCGAAGTTCGAACGAAAACAAACCTTAAAACACCATGTCAAAGCTTTCCGGCGATATTCCGGCCACCGGCAGTGACGGCGACGAGAACAGAGTGGTGACAGAAGTCGGGCAGCGGGGCGGTGGCCTTGCGTGTCGAAGGTTCTAAGGTTTCTAAAGGTTCCTTTAACCCTAACTCAAACTAAGGTTAAACACATTTTAAAGGTAACCTACCCCCTCTCGATCTGTCTCGTGCTTAATATTTCATCAATATGATGTGTTATGATGGTTATGATGAGGAGGGTACCGTCAGGAGGGCGATGATATGCTGGTTTGCTTGGTTGATGCATTAAGGCAATAACGAAAGTAGGGTTCCGATAATATATGCATGAGTGCATGCATGGGCACACGCGGACGTTAATTAAAGCTAATTATGATCCCAAAATTCCATGAACGTACTTCGTTATATATTTGTATGCTTTTTGTGTTGTTACGATGAATTATATTTGATCACGGGATTTATGTATTAAAAGGGTACTAAATATATCATGGGGGGCTCGGATTGTAATAACAAGCCTTGGCATTAGGATCGAGATCGGAGATGATTGTTTTCGTGTTTGATATGTGATGTAGGGTAATGGGGTTGAAATGGGCTAGAATACGCACCTTATAATATATATACCCTCTCGTTAAATAAACGAGAATGACCCCTAAATGCTTAAAATTAATGAGCGCGAGAACGTATGGCTGGGTTTTATTATCTTGGTGATATGAACTAACGAAAAACAAATAAAACAATATATATGTATCCCCGAGTTATGAAGGTCGCGCGTTGCACGTCCCTTCTTGGATTTGTCGGATCGTTAGTCGTTCTCCTTGAAAATATTATGAAGGTTGAGCATGGAGTCCCTTCTTGGGTTTGACGTGATCATTTTAGCATCCTTGGAATTGTCATGAAGAAGGTCGAACTTGATGTCCCTTTTTGGATGCATGGGGATCATTCATTATTTCTATAATTAAGCCTGGGTGGTGGCTGTGAAAACGTTATTCTTTGAGTCATCTTCACGGGTGAGGAAACTAGTTAGGGAGCAGTGGGCATCCTCCATTCTCTTAGCATGCATACAGCGGCTTCGACGTCGTCGTGGTCGGATCACGGGTTACTCTGTGCAGGGAGGCCTGAATTATCTCAATGCAGGCGTATGATGTCTCATTGAATACTCACATCAGGTGCAAGGCGACGCACGAAATATACAGGTGTGGTAACCCGGCTAACGCTTGGCAAACTATCTTTATACTCTGAGTCTGTCATGTTTTTGGAGTTGTCCTTCGAGTCGAGTCGTGGACTCAAGGTAATAAAAATAAAAAGACAGAAAGGATATAAAGACGTATAAATGCAAGTACTGTTTGATATGACGCCTATGTTTTCTATAAGTTACAAAAATATTTTACTGAAACTCATCGATTCGCCATAGTCGGGGGAGTACCCGACAAATGAAACTCATATACTCTAGATTACTGAGTTTTATACTCACGAGTTATGTTTTGCGTTTGCAGGTAACCAACAGGTTGATGACAGTGTGCACTAGAGTGAGGATTGCATGCATTTACTTACCTCATGTGCTTATGCAATAATGTAACATAAACCTATCTTGGCTCATTAGCGCACCAGGACTTTGTAAAATGAGAACTTGTAATAAGTTAGATCATGGGATGTATCTTAACCAAACGGGTATTCGATACTCTCACTTATGGAATAAAGTCAGAGCATGACCTAATGATGATGTACATGCATATTTTCTTGACTCTCTATACCTCTAAAACCGTCCGCGTTAGTTGGTCTTGTCACGGATTGTGTTTGTGATGATATAACGTCCCCGCGTCGTCAAGACGTGGAAGTCGGAGCGTTGCAATAATATATCACAATCACATAAGAATTGACATTCTCTTCATATTTTTAGAGTTTGCACGTTTATACTTATTATAATCATACCTTTTGGAATCCAAAAAAATCATTAATTTGTTGAATGCATTGCATGCAATCAAAAATCTGTGAAAAAATGATTCGAATAAAACTACATTCCGTGGATTTGTATTCATATAATCATGAATCAAAACACCCTTGGTAAGCTATTCATCAAATCATCAAATTGGTAGTTAAAATCATACCTTTTGAAATTGTTCTCGTAGCAAATTCGCAGAGCACCTCACACCAAATTGAAATTGAATTCGTGAATTAGGAGGTCGAGATTGTTCTGTGAAGTTGTTCAGAGAGATTAGGAGGTCGAAATTGAAATTGGCAGGTAGAATGAATTTGCAGAGCGTCGTGGGAGATGTTGAGGCGGAATAGAGAACGTCGTGGGTTTTAACAGGTCGAAATCGTGCACGTGGATTTTGGAATCCAATTGTATGTTTTTGGAATTAAGATCCGTTTGTATTATTTTAGTATTTTTTTCATCTCGTTGTAGTTTTAGGTAAATTTTCTTTTTTATTTTGACTTTGAAATGTTGTGTTTTATTAATGTTGTTTTGTGTGTGTATATATATTAGTTGTAATATGATTCTTCATAATCTTTTTTTATAAGAATAGGATTGTTTATAATCTTCACAGCAATGATTCCTTATATTTTTTTATTATAAAGATTATATCGTTTTTTTGTTTTAAATAAAATTTTAACATTTGAAAAGATTGATGGTGTCTCATATCTTGGCGTCCATATTCTTGTCGTTTCACAAAATGATTTTTGTATTTATATATATAATAGTTTGTTTTTATTAATGTTGTTTCGTGCATATATATAATAGTTATAATAGGATTTTTCATAATTTTTTTTATATAAGAATATGATTGTTTATAAATTTGTACTAAGGATTCCTTATATTTTAAATATAAAGATTATAAATTTTTTTTGT
>JAOVYX010022112.1:0-14985 GCA_035668315.1 Drosera spatulata | reverse complement strand
CCTAATGACACATACTGCATCAGATAGCAGATGGAATGACTTTAGAAGTGCAAACTGTCAACCTCTTGCTTGAAACACGAGGAGGTGCTCGTTCTGAAGGTGGATCTACATGGTAAGGCAATTTTGTGTGATAATTTTTTTTTCTTTTTCTCTCATCTCTCCCTTGCTTACTGTAATGCAATTGCAATTCCATCTGTCTTTTGTTTTTATATTAAAAAAAATCTATTTTCTGCATTCAATTAACCTTTTTTTTAAAAAAAAAAAAACTGATGCTTAACACTTTTCTGTTTTAATGCTTGAAGATCACGTCATATAAATGGGAACAGTCAATGAACTATGAAAAATGAGTGTTATGCAGTCAGAAAAAAGAGTGTTTTACAGTCAGAGAAACAGATAATGTGCAGAATCTGCTCTTTGGACTACTGATAGTGGAGGATTGAAGTTGTAACTTAATATAAGAGCTGTAGATTCTTCATCAAGATACATGTATTTCAGATGATTTATGCGCAACTCATTTTGGTATTTTGATGTTATTAACATGTAGAAGACAAGTTATGGTCGGAACACGTAGTTGGCAAGTAAACATTGACATGCTGTCAACATGCGCCATTCACCCGCTAGAAAGGAAAATCGGAGATTGTAATAGACCTGTGGGGACTGTAAAAGAGACATATTTGTCTAGCAACTTCTTTTGGCATGTTAAGATATCGGACTATATTCTACAATATGTTGCATTTTGTTGCAGTGTCGGTGACATTTGTGTTAACATTTGGGCAAGACATTGTGAAACGAGAATCCTTATGTCTCATTTGGTTTTTCCACTATCTTTCTTTTTCTAGGACACCTCCCATGGCATCTATTACCATAAGAAATCTTTTACTGTATACAACAAATGAGAATTGGGAGGTCAGTTACTGAATTTCTTTAAATGCCTCACGATGTTTGTTTTTTGAATCCAGTACCATTAATCAACCTTTTGCTGACAGGTTGCTAATCTGAAGGAAGCGAGGGATTTCTCCACCAATAAGCAGTTCATATATGTCTTCAAAGTAATTGTCTGCTTGCTTACACTTCAACATTACAGCCCTTTTTCCTAACTAGTATTGAACTTGTAACTAGCATGCACACCTAGGGTGGTGGTGGGTTTCTTTGCTAGCAAGTATCCTCTACATCTTATGTATACCACTTGGTTAGAATGTAGTATTAAATAAACTTCTCACTGTAATGAATTATGAAACTAAATTCTATGAATCAAGAGCGTTTTACTATCAGTTTCTGAGTACTTTGACTAATAATGCTCTATATTCCAATTTTGTCTGTTTTTCCACCAGAAACTTGAATGGGAGACTTTATCCATTGATCTTCTTCCTCATCCAGACATGTTTCTGGATGGTCGTCTGTCTCATGCTCAAGAAGGAGCAAGCAAGAGAGATGCTGATGGCGCAAAACGGGTTTTCTTTGGCGGAGAGCGATTTCTGGAAGGAATATCTGGACAAGCTTATGTAGGTCTTATTTCTTTCTTTTGCCTCACTTCATTCTATAGATCAGTTACTCTTAGAAAGAATGATATTTGCAGCGATCCTTTTTTCTTTTTAAATCCCTTGTGAGAAATTTGTACTTTTAGTTCTAATTATCTCTCTGTTCTTTCCCTGGGTTGGTATTGACCGTCAGATCACAGTGAAGAGGACTGGGCTCAATGACCCCCTTGGGCTTGAGGTTCGACTTCATATCACTGAAGCTGTTTGTCCTGCTTTTAGTGAACCAGGTTAGAGTTGCGTGGATTGTCTCTCTTGCTTGCTATGAGGAACAATTTTACTGATTTTTAGCTGTAAAATAATGTGTGCAGGATTGCGTGCTCTTCTTCGTTTCCTAACTGGTCTATATGTTTGTCTGAATAGAGGAGATGTAGATCTAAAGTCACTGCAGGTTCCATATGACCTTTCAGCTCTATCCTTATCTGTTAGTCAATTATGTGTTTGCTTGTCTTGTAGACAATGTTTTGTAGACGATGTTTAAGTGATGCTCTCTTTCTTGTTCCCTCATAGCAATCCACAGAAGCAGCTGGATGTTCTATGGTATCCGTTATTGTGGATCATATATTCTTCTGCGTTAGAGATACGGGTTAGTTCATTTGAAAATATGACATCTCTTATTACACTCCTATCTGCTTAGGCAAAGGTGTTTGGTGGATTATATTTTGTTGTTTAGAATTTAGATAAGAAGGACAACTGCTGTTATTACTTCATGACATGTTTGAATTTAGCATGCTTTTCGAGTATTTTCCCATTGGTTCATCCCTTTTGCAGAGTTCCGGCTTGATCTTTTGATGCAGTCACTCTACCTTTCTCGGGTACTGAACTTTAGTCCTCCACTTGTCCAGTTAATTCATTTAGCTTGATTTTTGTTGCATCTCGAGTGTATTTGGATTGTCAAAGATTGTTTCTCGGTTTGACTTTTTCTTTTGTAGATGGGAAATAGGGCAGATAGTTAGAATTTATAATTTTTAGAAGAGTAGTAATTGGAAAATTTATCAAGTTATCTTGTCAACTTGCGGATCAGTGGATTATGTGAATGATGTAGTTCTAGCCTTCATGCTACTTTATTTTATAATTTATACAGCCTTCAAAGTGAATTTTACTCTATTTAATGGGAGTCTCATTAAAAATCTTGCCACAGTTCTCATACATGGCAGTTGAAAATTTGTAACCGTGGAAGCTTTGTCTTAAAAGTATTATGACTTTTGATTTTATGAGTCACCATGATATTGGCTTGGTTGTCTCAGATAATCTGGTAGTCTTTATCTTTCTTGTCATCTTACAGGCAAGCGTTTTTGATGGTGAAAACTCCCAGAATCTAACAGAGATCACAATTGGTGGATTCTTTTTGAGGTACGACAATGTATGTCTATAATTTCACGTACCTTCCTTTCTGTGTTTCTTGTCTAAATCACCACGGATATGAGCTTCCTCTACTATTAAGGTCTAAATATATAGAGGTTAATATTCCTATTTGTTGATGCATGTAACAAAGATGGCTTGATAATCATTTCCTGTTAAAATTTGGTTTGTTTTTGTTTCAGTATTTTTTCCCCCTTTTCCCTGTAGATTCAGTTGTTGACTTTGAGGCTTCACACTAAGACCATCTTCTCTCAATTTCAAGTTTTTTTCTTGAAGTTTTTGGCTTTCGGCACCTTTTCAATCTACTCTTCAAGTTTTGGTACCTCTGAAACTAAATATTCAACCTCTTAATTTTGATTGAGAGAAAACTATGACAACCGAACTTGAGTTTGGTGATTGTCTGTCTGTCTGTCTGTGTGAATGTCATGGTTGTCATAATTTCGAGTCACAAAACTCAGTACAACAAACGTATTGTTTTTCTCCTATTGTATTCACACAATTCACTGGGGAGGGTAATTTACAATGTTCTCTGTGATCTGATCCTTGCTTTGATTTCCTCATTTGGAAAATGATAAGAAAGCACAGGGTTATGAGAAGATTTTTATTTCTTCTATTCTCTAGTCTTTAACCGGCTACTCAATGTTGAGGTTGTCAACTACTTCACAGCTAAAACGGTATGGATGTGTTATTTGGTGAAAGACATAATGACATTTAGCACGGGCCGTGTGCACTAGTTTTTGGGTTCCCTGAGCACAGGCTAGCGCACGGCCGTGTGTGGTAATGACCTGCAAACTCTGTGCATGGTGTGGTGGAGGCCATGCTTACGTGACACGGGCCGTGCGTCGGGTCACATCTGAAAAATTATATTTATTAAATCTTGTTTTTTTTTGGATCTATTAATATAACCTATCTTATTAATCGTCCATATGGGTTGAGTTGTGATCTAATACGATTTGGTACGTTCTGTAATGCTCTTTCTCATAGTGCTATGTTATCACGGTTTGTGGTGGTGTGTTGTGGGTTTTTCTCCTGCTACTTGGGTTTTCCATGTTAAAACCGTGTGTTATTCTTGTCAATGCTCTCGATCTAGTATCTTCAATCTTTTCACTCATAAGTCACAAATGCGAAATGTAATATTTGGTAGCGATCTGTATAGTTGAGGATGTATATGTGCTTTTTGCATTCTTGTTTTGCAGGGACACGTTCTCCCGCCCTCCATGTGCTCTGATTCAACCATCCATGCACGCTATAAGTGAAGACAGGAATAGAACTCCTGACTTTGGTAAATCGTTTGCCTGCCTTATGGTGTCGTTCTTGTTTATGATACTCCGTTTGGTTTTCGTGGCTCTATAGGCTTTTAGATGTATATTGTCGGCATAAATCTCAATCAATGAACATAGCCTCGTTTGACTTGGGCCTCGTTCCTGCTCCCTTTTTGGCAGCAAGAGATTTTTGCCCTCCAATATACCCATTGGGGGACCAACAATGGCAGCCAAGCAAGGGAGTTCCATTTATCAGTATCCATTCTCGGCAAGTCAAGCCTTCCCCGGCTCCACCTGTGATTGCTTCTGAAACTGTCATCCACTGCCAGCCTCTTATGGTTAGGGCTGAGATATTTAGAGCCTCTTGTCTTGATTTTCCCTCTGCTACCTTTTTTTCTATTCATTATTTTTCTACAATGCGACAGATCCATCTTCAGGAGGAGTCCTGTTTGAGGCTGTCGTCTCTTCTAGCTGATGGTATCGTAGTCAGCCCGGGCTTGGTTTTACCAGATTCTTCTATCAAGTCCTTGAAGTTCTCCCTCAAAGAATTAGATCTCACTGTTCCACTGAGCTCAAAAACGCTGACCACCACCCCTGCAGAAAGCACATATACCAATCATAAGACCTCCTTTGCGGGAGCAAGACTTCATATTGAGAATTTATTCCTGTCTGAATCCCCATTTCTTCGTCTGAAGCTGCTTGATTTAGAGAAGGATCCTGCATGCTTCTGCTTTTGGAAGAATCAACCTGTTGATGCTGGCCGAAAGAAATGGACTGCTGGAGCTTCGTATCTGGGCTTGTCATTGGAAACAGTTGATGACATGGCCGGCCTTCAAAGCTCCGTTGATTGGCCATTGAGGTGGAGATGTGTTGAGGTGAAAGATGCTTGTGTTGAGATAGCTATGGCCACTCCAGACGGTAGCCCACTGACATCTGTTCCTCCACCTGGTGGTGTTGTCCGAGTTGGCGTTGCCTGTGAGAAATATTTATCCAACACTTCAGTTGAGCAATTATTCTTTGTTCTGGAACTGTATGCATACTTGGGAAATGTGAGTGAAAAAATAGCCGTTGCTGGGAAAAGTAGCAGATTGCCTGTTAAAAGAAGTGAGTCTTGGAGTGATAATCTTATGTCAAAATTCCCTAGTGATACTGCAGTTAGATTAGTTGCGAGGGATCTCCAGCTTAGGTTTCTGGAAGATTCCTCCAAGACGATTGAGGGGCGGCCTCTGGTTCAATTTGTTGGTGAAGATCTGTGCATTCGAGTTAGTCACATAACCCTTGGTGGTGCAATATCTGTTTCATCCTCTATAAGGTGGGAAAAAATTGAGGTGGATTGTGTAGATGCTGATAGAAACATTCCACATAGTGATGATCTGATTGTGACATCTAGCTCAGATGGTCATTGGGCGACAGCTAATGGGCACCCTGAACTAAGAGCTATGTTGTGGGTGCAACAGGAGCAGAGAGAGGGGTCGATCAAGGGTGTGCCATTTCTTGATGTTAATGTGGTTCATGTGATTCCGTTGGATGTAAAAGATGCAGAGTGCCATAGTTTGAGAGTATCGGCTTGTATTGCTGGTGTCCGTCTTGGTGGAGGAATGAGGTACACCGAGTCCCTGCTGCATCGTTTCGGGGTGCTTGGGCTAGATGGACGACCTGGGGATGAACTTTCTAGAGGGTTAGAGAATTTATCTTCAGGGCCTTTGTCCAAGATTTTCAAGGCTTCTCCTCTTATTGCGAATGGTATCAAAGAAAGTATGTGGTTATAATTCTAATCGCCCAAATGCATTTGTTCTTCCAGAGATCCCTCTAAGTCTTGCGGCCTTTATGATAGCTGATTACTTTTGTGCAGATGGAACTTCTGGGCACAACCAAGATAACCTTTTTTCGCACTTGGGAACACCAGATGATGTGGATGTGTCTGTTGATTTCCGAGATTGGTTGTTTGCTCTTGAAGGTGCAGAAGAAATGCTAGAGGAGCACGTCGATGATCGTCAAAGTTTAAGCAGAGAAGAGAGATGCTGGCATGCAACTTTCAGGAGTTTGCAAGTTAAGGCAAAAAATAGTCCAAAGGGATTGGTGAATGCAAGCATGAAGTCTCATGGCTCGTCACACTATCCCGTGGATTCCATCGTGGTGAGAACAAAATTTTGCTTTCTTTTTGTCTCTTTGTTTTTGTTCCTTTTAGAAACCTACATAGGTTTGGGATTTTTATTCCGTCCCTAAACGGTCCCAAGTCCGGATAAAACGGTGAGGGTTGTGTGATTGGTAGTCGATAGCCAACACGTAAAATGTCCCGTTGGATCTCTCAACATGAATATGACGACTTGTGAATGACAGATTGGAATGACGTCGTCGTATTCATGTAACCGACCCCACTTGATGGGATAAATGTTTGATTTGTTGTTGTTGTTGTTTTTGTTCTTTTTAGACTTGAAGCTGAAGAGCTACTTTATGCATTTTGTTGACTATATGAGTTATAAAGGAAACCTTCTCTGCAATGTTGTTCTACCTGTTTGTTAAGAACATCTTTAGTGGACTAGGTTTATAGTGTTTGATGATTAATGTTCCTTCTTGGCATGCAAATTCTTTCACACATGTGGTGTCTTATTTTTTTGGTCAGTGCTTGATTTCAGTCTCTGTTATCTTTCTGGTGGCTACTTCATTATATTTTAACTTCGAATCAGTTGGGAATGTGGTCGTTTTAAAATAGAAGTTACTGTAAGGATTGTTTTAAAGGAAGTTGGTGATTGGAAGAAGCTCAAGTTTGAGTTTGTTTCTTGTAAATGTTTGCTGTTAGCCAAGGCGCAGAATATCAATGACTGTTTTTCCTATTTTAATTATTAACCTTCTAATGCAATCTTTATGCCCAAAAAAAAAAAAAAAAAAAAAAAAAGACCAACAACGAAGAAGCAAAAGTTGGTAATCTTTGCAGACGTCGTTTAAAGTTTAAACAAGAGTTTCTTTTCTTTTCTATGTGTAACGGTGTTTAATCATGTCAATGGTGGAAACTAGTGCAGTACCATGACCTGCTTAATCATTTTCGTCATGGACTTTGCCTAGAATACCAGATTCGATACAATATTCATAGTCAAGAAACACAAACAGGACTACTGATCCTTAATTGCTAGTTTCCGTATATCTACAAAACCTTGTTAAATTTATATCTCAGGGACG
Organism: Drosera spatulata; assembly: GCA_035668315.1. Lineage (NCBI taxonomy): Eukaryota > Viridiplantae > Streptophyta > Magnoliopsida > Caryophyllales > Droseraceae > Drosera > Drosera spatulata. The sequence continues at coordinate 7,649 of JAOVYX010022112.1, read as the reverse complement.
AAGCATTTTACAAGTCAATAGCCTTTTACAAGCTCATCAAAAGCTTCTCAGTAAACCAAGAATTTCAATAGTTATGTATCAGTCACAGAAATGTGGGAGGAAAAAAAAAAAATGGTTCAATAGTTAAATGGGTGATCGTGATTGGAAATTTCAGATACCTTTCCACGGTACCAAGGAAGCTTGTCTTCATGGCCATGGTGATGCAGGTAGGTTACTAGATCTAACCACATAACAAAAATCTGCAATCAACAACAAGATTAACCAACAATTCTGAAGCAGGGAATAAAAGCACGTTCTTGCTGTTCACGAACGATCAAAAGGCAAGGAACATCAGAACAGGTTTGCAGCCTCACCACATAGGGAATACCATAGAGCTTCAGCAATTGTAGAGGACCCATTACAAAGGACAAACCAACAAGCAAGGCAGCAATTGCTGTCCAACACATGGTTGAAGTAATGATATCCTTCTTCTCGCTTGAAATGAAGAGATCGCTGTTTGGATGAAAATGGGAGCCTGACTTCCCAGGACTTCTGCCCCACTAAGAAGAAGATTGTGGTTCAATATTGTTATTGCAAAGAACAGAAAAACAAAAAATTTGAACTGAAGTTCAAACGGCCAAGGAATGCTTACAAGATAGAACGGATAAGCAAGCAAGGGGAACGGCAATGTGAATCTCAGTAACTTGGTAGCTTCATCCAAATTCTTGTATAATCTCTCAGGCAACTACATACCCCAGTGCTTCAAGTCAGAAAACATCGACTAAAACCCAATGACGCAGACAACATATGTAAGAGTTCCATGAAATGAACAGCTTACGGGATGCCATGATTCATCATTCTCAACATGTCCATGGTTTTGATGATGGGTTCTATGACTGATCCTCCTATGGGGGCACAATCAAATAGAGAAATCGTCAGCACAGACAAAATCTCTATAAGCCAAAAGATTGATTAAAAGAAATAGGATACGATTTTTTCCAGTCAAGAAGGGTTAGATCAAGCTCTATGTCCTCCTAACGATGAGTCTGAGGTTCGACATGGGTAAGATTACGTACATCTCACTCCACCTACACCATGCACTTACGTGATTATGTGGGGTTGTTGCTTTGCTTTGTTTTTTTAATGCCAAAAACAATTATAAGTTGTAAATACTCACTGAAATTCGTTAATCTTCTAACAACAAAAGATCAAAGTTTTAAAACATACAAACATATAGAGACATCAGCCTCAACCTCAAAAAGAGAGAATCTAGTACGATGACTAAATTGAACCAAGAATAAAAACATACCATCCATGATAAGGCACAAGGATAGAAGAATGAAGCAGATGCCCAACAACACTATTCAACTTGGAATTGTTCGAAAAGCTTCCATGTCCACTGCAATATCCACAAAACCATTATCGTACATCACCTCAAGAACACAAATAAATAAATTCCCTAATACAAAAAAAAAAAAAAAAAACTTTCGAACACTATACCTCTGAGATTCCAACTCAAGCCGATTAACAATGGGTGGAATAACCCAAAATCTTCTGTGTAATTGTTTGAGCTCTCAGATTTCAATATGGGTTTTATATTCTCGACATCCAGTCGCTCAAACATGAAAAAGAGAACAACTCAGGAAAAAAAATTTCAAAGTTGAATTACCAGTCATGGCCAAGAACAAAGAGTGCCCAGAACATAGTCCCCTGAGCAACCCAATAGAGAGGCCAAACAGCCCAGTGATTAACACTCACGGCGGCCGCAGCTAACCCGAAAACAACCGCGACGTCTCTCACAACATAGCTCATGGATCTCCATGGATTCTTCACCCAGCAATGCTTCGGAATAGCTGCTCTCACATCCGCCAATTTGAACGGAGGCGCCGCACCAGGATCAAATAACTCTTCCTCTTCCAAATCAATTCGCTCTTTCTCTTCTTCCTCTAATAAGGGTACCCTTAATGGGGCACTGACCTTCACCTTCACATCCCACCTATTCTTTCTCGCATAACGCAACAAGCTTGTGGGTCGTCGTCTCAGATCTGTGGAAACTGAAGAGAGCTTCAGAGTTGAAGAAGGGAATGTGGTTGTGAGCAGGCCTGTTGTTCTGGGTCTGTGGTAGAGTGATGGAAGAGGCCTTGACGACACACATTCCGAGAGCACCAAACGTGCCATTGGAGATAGAGAGTCAGCTCTGTGTGTGTGTGTGTGTTTGAGGAGCGGACGAATGAATATATTGTGTGAAGGGTACTTAGCCTCTTTCTGTGTTCTCCTCCTCCACTTACCACACAATCTAATCTCAAGTACGTACTCTTTTTCTGTCTCTCACAAATATGTTTCTGTATTCAATGTTGTCGATGACGGATATTGTATTATTTTCTGTATTTTTGTGGGATCTTTTTGTGTTTTATGAGGACCAAATTGTGTACAAGGATTTGAAGGTGGGAATTCTGGGTGGAAAAGAGGCCAACTTGGAGGAGGAGAGGAGATGGAACGGAGGAAATCTGTTTGTGGGGATTTATGTGATTGTGAAGGGGGGTGATGTGGGAACAATTAATTGAAAGAGGGTCAGTTATGCGAGGAGAGGTGTTGAAAATGAAGGCTAGTCAAAATTTGTGTCGTGTGAAAAATAAGTAGAGGGAGGGAGGGTAGGACGGTAGGCGTGCGGGGGCGACTAGGTTTAGCTTGTTGAATTAAGGATTTTTCTACCTGTGTTCTCACCAAAACGAAAATCTAATATTTGTTTTTAGAAACTATATGATATTATTGTTAAAATTATAAAAACTAAAATCAATAACAAAAACATTAAATCAACATTGAAAAAAAAATTATTTTACAAAATAAAATAATTTTTTATAAAAAGAATAAAATTAAATATTATACTTAGATGAATCAAAAATCAGAAATAAAAAATCATTCTTTTTTGGATTTTTATTTTCAACTTACATTTCATCAATTTGAAAATCGGAAAATAGAAAACAGAATTAGAAACAAACACTTCTATTTCATCATCTAGTGAAACGAAAATAAAAATCAACAATGATATCAAATAGGCCCTTAGTCTTTTACAAATGGATAAAACAAAGTATTGTGTTTCACATGAAATCATAGAATAAATATAAAGAATGTGATTTTAGAATCTTTTTGTGTAATTTGAAAAAGTTTCAGTAATATGAAAGACAATTTGCCTACAAGTTCAGAAGCGTATTGCTATGTAATTTGTGAATATCTTCAATACGCGATATGAATATACGGATTGTAGGAAAGAATGTGGGGTTCACAAATTTAAAAAATATAATTATTTTTAAATCAAATTATGAGTAGTTGTGGCCTCCTTGATTGCAGTTGACACAGCCGCAGTGTTATGCTGTAAAATTATGTTTGGATTATATGTGGCGTCTACCCTCGGTAGTCAGTTGGTTAGCTAATTCACTACATGGTTCATTTAGATTTCATTTCATGTTCGTCATAATCTAGACATTCCCGTGCCACCAAAAAAAAAAAAGGTTGGACTCTTTTCACGTTTTCACGTGTGCCTAATTTTGTCGATGATTTTCAGAGCATTCACCTTAATTTATGAATCTGTAAAATGAAAAAGTTAGTGTAATGTATTGGGAAAAAATAAACAGAGCGTTGGCAAATGTTGCATGGGTGTGCAAGTACTGCTGTTCTGAGAACAAGTTCAACCTTAGTGTTATATTGGGTGTAGTTATTGTTATAATTTAACATTAAAAAATATTTTTAGTATTAATTATAGACCTACAACTTCAAAGTTTAGTTCTATTATATACCTAAATGGTTCCATTTTCAGCAAACTTTTTATCGAATTCGTCTTTTTTATCTATCTGAATACAATTTAGATATTGACGCTATTTTTTTATTTATATAAATTTTTCATCCAAATTTCGTACACATCATATTGTACCCAATTTTTTTCATCGAATTTTTTATACTTCCATAGTTTTTTGAAATTGAGAAAATATAAGAAATAGTCATTATTGATGATGTGTCAAGGATAATTATACCTATCTTTGATTTTATATAAAATCAATTTTAATTCAATTTTATTGTAGCATCACTTTTATTTTATGGTTGAAGCATCTGTTTTATATTTTGGTTTCAAATCATAGATGTAACACCACATATACCTTATGATTGGACTTAATCTGAGGCCATATTCCTGAAGCAAGGTGTATTTGATCACTCTCGCATCTATGTAATTGTGAATAGGGATGTGAGATTTGACGAAATTCTCTTTCATTTTTCTAATGTGTGGACCAAGTCTAGCGCCTTTGAACAACTGCCAGAGATGATTGGAGCATAGAGCTTGGAGTATGCTATACATGTAAAAGGTGGTTCAGAAGTTGCGTATGCTTAAATGAAAATTGAAACTGCTACATAGATCAGAGTTTGGTGATATACATCAGCTGGTGCAGGATTATAGAATTCTGTTGCAGAGGATTCAGATGAAATTGCAAGATGTAGGATCAGATACTTTGATTGAGGAAGAAGCTAATAACAGAGCCAATCTGCAGCATTTGCTTGAAGCTGAAACTTTGCACCTGAGACAAAAGAACAAAGTGACATGGCTTAGAGATGTGGATCAAAATACCAAGTATTTTTATGCGATCTGCAAGGCTAAAAGATTCAAATGTTTCATAACAAGCATTATTGATGCAAATGGCAAGAAGCTGACCAGATAAAAGGATATTACAGTGGAGTTCCTTAATTTTTTTTTCTCGTCACCCAAAAAAAAAAAAAAAAAAGAGCTTTGATGGCACAGCTACGGAAAATAGGAATGAGTTTGTCCTGACATCAGAGCAAGCTACAGGTATGATCATTCCTATCTCTCCCGATGAAGTTAAAGCAGCTCGATGGTCCATTGATGATTAAAGTGGCCCAAATGGATACTCTTCTTGTTTTTTCATGACGATGTGGAAGATGCTATTGGGGAAGATGCGGTTCATGGTATACAGAATACATGGATTAAGGGTAAAAATATAAATTCAAATGAATCCCACTATTGTACACTTGGTTGCCAAAGTTAGCAATCTTGAAAATGCCTCACATTTCATACCCAATGCTTGCTGCAACTTTTTATATAAGATCTTGTTTAAAGTCCTAACAAACAAGATGAAGCCGTTTCTGTGCTTTTTAATCAATCGTTGTTAGGCGGCTTTTGTCCATACGTGATAGAAATATTACAATAAACATTCTCCTTTGCTATGAGCTGGTTAGAGGATATGCAAGACAGAACCTCAGTCCTCGATGCGTACGGGAAGTTGATATTCCAAAAACTTATGACAATGTAGCTGTGGGATTTATTGAGAAAGTCCTTCAATCTTTTCAGTTCTCTCCGAAGTTCATTGAGCTAGTAATGCTTTGTGAGACCACCCCATCTTATTCTATTGAGTTGAATGGTGGCATTTATGGTTTTCTAAGGGAGAAAAGAGGTATTCGACAAGAAGATCCTATTTTTTATTTTGTGTGTGTGTTGTGTATGGATTATCTAAGTAGACGTGTTTCTTATTAATGAGTGAAAACATAGGCTTTCAGTTTCATCATAGGTGTAAGTAGCTTAAGATTACCCATATTTGCTTCGCAGATGAATTAATGGTGTTTTTTAAGGGAGATGAAACCTTCCTATAATGTGTGAAGCATGTTTTGAACCAGTTTTATCTGGTTAGTGGCTTAAAAACAAATTCTTTGAACAGTCAATTATTTTTTGACGGTTTGAGTGATTTTTAGGCTGAGCACTTAGCACAAAGAGCGGGTCTTCCTATCAAGAATCTTGGGATTCCCTTGAATTCAAGTAGATAAAATGTGATTTTATTAATCCTCTAACTCAAAAGATACTCAGCAGAGCGAGATGATGGAGTTCAAAGCTTCCATCATATGTGGGAGGAAGCAATTAATACAGGATACTCTTCAATGCGTAGCAATTAATTTATTGGGGTCAACCCTGTCTCCAGGTTCCTGCAAAGCAGTACCCGAACCGAGTAGTTCGCAAACTACTCGACTTCGACTCGACTGAATTGAATCCGATAATCGAGTCGATCTCGACGTGGATTTTGGGTTTGAGATACTTGATGGGTTCAACTCAAGATCGACTCAAGTCTTTGCGAACATGATCAGGTTCGTTCAAGATCAAGCTCGATCGAACTATTCGATGAGTACTCGACTAATTTAAATCCCCAAGCCCATCGACCAACTCGACTAATCTTAGCCCTTGACCAACTGTAATGCTTACCGGAGGTTCAAATATGTTCAAATTACCGGAGGTTCGAGTTTTTCAAAGATGTTGAGTTCGACTATTGTTCGACTCGAGTTAAATAGTAAGTGTTCGAGATCGAACTTGCAAAAACTCGACTCGACGTGGTTCAGGTACAGCTCTAACTTCTTGCTATTGTGATTAATAAAATTGAATAAGTTTGTAGAGCCTTTATGTTAACACGTGCCTTAAATTGCTTGTGGTCCAGCTTGGTTGCCCCGCATGGTCCTCCCGTGTCCTCCCTTCATGATCATATAGTGCAAGTGAAATCAAGAAACAAGTGACTCACTTGTGTATATATAAGGGGTTTAGACATCATGGGAATTCACTTGACAGAAGGAAAAACATAAGGGGGCTTTAACATATGTTTTGCAGCGAGTGTTTGCACATACCTTTCGAGATTTAAACACACTTAGGGAGCACTTAGGGATCTTGAGAGATTTGTAAACAATAAGTTACTTCTTGATCTCTTTGTTGCAGTACTCTCTATGATTGGCGTATCTCGTTTGTACTCTTCGGTTCATTAGTGGGTGTTTTCGTTGTCGACGATCGTATGTGATTTTTTCCGTGAGGGCTTTCACGTAAAATCTTTATCTTCTATTATGTGTGCTATTTATATTCCACTCACTGGTTTTATATTCCACCACGGGTTAAAAAAGAATTATGGCACTAACGAAATTTGACATAGAAAAATTTGATGGCGCAAATAATTTTAGACTTTGGAGAGTCAAAATCGTTACATTATTAACCCAAAAAGGAATCAAAGAGGTTCTGAAAGGGATTGATAAATTATCGACAGAAATGAAAACGAAGGATAAGACGAACATGGACAAAAAGACACGCACAGCTTTACAGCTATGCTTGTCTGATGAGATTCTTTAGAACGTCCTGGAGGAGAAGATTGCCAAGACTCTTTGGGATAAGCTGTCCAGTTTATACATGAGCAAATATGTTGTTTCTCGTTTGTATATGAGGCAACGTCTTCATTCTTTCAAAATAAAATAGTCGACTACCTCATTGAAAAAGTACTTGACTGAGTTTCATACTATCCTAGTTGGTCTTAAGAACGTAGGAGTCACCATCGACGAGAAAGAAGCGGTGGTGACTCTATTGTGCTCTTTTCCGAGCAGCTTCACGGTCTTTGTTATACTATGATTCATTGTAGAGACTCTTTGTCACTGAAAGACGCCAAGACTTCTTTGATCAGTAACCAGTTAAGACACCAGCTAACGCAATCATCCAGACCCTTGAGTTCTAATGATAAGGCATTCCTTAGAGGAAGACAGGATTGGAGACAACAAGATAGGTTCAGAGGCCGATTGATGTGTATGAAATCACACATCATTTCGTTATTCTAAACGTTTGTTTTTATTCCCTTTGTATTGTCTAAATTACA